>JAUIMM010001551.1:0-240000 GCA_031769625.1 Taudactylus pleione | reverse complement strand
CACATTTCCCTGACAGGAAGACAGCTTAGGAGGAATCCTATCTACATCCTCTACAGCAGGCCTTATGGATCAGGGAAGATGGCAGGCAGAAGAGACCTGGATGAGTAATGGAGTGTGGAGGATCGGGAACCCATGTCTGTGTCAGAGAATGGTGAGGCGGCCGCAGAGACCACAGTCAGGCTTCGGGATGTGCAGCTGGTGAGGCATCTTGGGGCACTGACTTCAGGATCTGATCTGTTTGCTGGAGCTTCCAGAGGAACTTGGTAATATGGGTTACTCCTACTGGTGGTCGAGCATTATGAGTCTTATGGAAAATGTACCTCAAAGAGCAAGTTCCCAAGCGGGTATTGTAAAGGAACATGGTCATCCTATTGGATGACGGTGCACAGTCGGGGTGTCTGACCTGTTTGGTGGAAGCGTATGGTGACACAGACAACTTGGGCCACCCCATGATTGGGGGGCTTAGCGGTAAAAGGGAAATAATTAAGTAAAATTGAGTAATGAAAGGGGCATATTTAATTAGCGTTGTCTCTCTCAGTAAGGATTTCATCGCAAAGTGATTGACAGGCAGGGAGCGTCTGTGGGCGGCAATGGAGGGGAGGTGACTGAAACGCAGGTGCCACGACCATTTTCAGCACATGTCTCAGCTGGCGACTGCAATTCTGTACGCTGTAAAAATGGCTTCAGCGTCTCAGTGCCTGCGGCTATTCTATGCCACCGCATGGTTACTCAAAAGGCCCTTTATCAACAGATCTGTGACCGATGCCGCTATTTATACGCAGTCGCTTGGATTTGTGAAGCTGCCGGTGGGCGTCTCAAACAAATCCTGGGGCTTACAAATGGGTAGGGGCGGCACCATTAGCGTCCTCTCTGAATCAGGCCCTGGAACAGGAAACGTCAGGGTATGTAAGTATAATGGCAGTTATACTGCAATATATGGTGTGACAGCATCTGCCGCCCTCCTGCCACTTGGGCATAGCCTGGCACCGTGTGGTTCTTTGTCACACCAGAGGGTCTCGGTCTTTTGAGTTACTTCTTCCAGATAAGGGATCTAGGTGGTATTATTATTATTCACTTTTTATTTATAAGGCGCCACAAGGAGTATGCTGTGCCGTGGAGTCGGGAAAGGGTGCCCCGAAGGACTAGGGACCTCATTCAGAGTCGGTTGTAAGCGGACGCTCGGTCGTACCCAGCAATGTTCGCAAAACAGCGCATGCATAAGTTTCGCAATGCGCGTGCGCAAGCTAGCTGTTGCGATCGGAAATTTTTCTCTCCTTCAACTTGGCCAGGTCGTTAGTTTGAGTGACAGGATGAGGCATTTGTGGGTGGTAACAGGGGAAGGTGCTTGTGAACGGGGGAGTGGAGATCCGAACGCAGGCGTGCCTGACTATGCAAACGGCGTTTTATGGGAGTGCATAATTAACTAAGTAGTGTCATGGCACATGTGACATGGGAGGTTTTTACACTGACTAGATCGTAGTGCTTAAGAGAGGGTATGGTCAACCTTAAGCTCTACGGCCAGCTCCGATGGTTCCCGATGGTCTCGATTAATCCTTATATCCCCGGAGATGACGTATAATGCGAATGACAAGGGGGCGTATTTTTAGTCTTACGGCCGCATCCTCCCCTCACTCGTCCAGCTAACGATCCCGTCTTAACGACGCAACTTGCAAGTGCTTCATTTGCATATCCGGCCCCTTTTCCCTTACGACCGAGTGGTCGCAACGACCGACTCTGAATGAGGTCCTAGGTCGTATGGGCATGATAGCATAGACAGAGCCGGGGGTAATGGGGGTTACAGATTGACCCAGCACTTGGGGCAGGTCGTGGTGAGAAGGAAATAGATACGTTACATAAAGTTATGAAGGAGATTATGTAAGTTATCACTATTTTTATACAGAATTATCTGTTTGTGGCTCTACACATGTGACACTAATTCCATTCTCAGTCTGTTTAATTTAATCCATCAATGCTGCAGCCAATTGGTCTCTACGCAAGTGCTGATGTCAGTTCTTCATGAGTTACGTAGGTAATCACATGAGATTTGGTGGAGAGCGGCACTAACGCTGCTCAGTCACGATCCAACTGAGGGTCCTGCAAATAAGGGGATGAAGTTACCATTCCGGCAGCCGGGATTCCATCCACAGTACTTCTAATCTAACCAGTTCCCGCAGCCGCACATGTAGGACCCAGTCTGTCACTCACAGGTCCCGGCTCCTGTGCACCAAGCTGGCGAGTGGACAGGTGACTCCCGGCCGAGAGACTGTCCTGTCACATGGAGGATGATGGCCAGTCCTTGTTCTACTGCGGCCCAGACATGGTCTTCACACAGCTCTCCTGGTGACGCAGAATATGCCAGGATCTTCCATGAAGCTAATTATTGCCCACAGTATTGCTCTGAGAATTAAAAAAAACAGATTGCCCACTTTTATATATAATGGACCTTTCTAGCTATTATTATCCCTGTATCTCTATGAGGAGGGAATGAAAAGTCACATTTGGGGGCTCATTCGACATCGATTCCCATTTGATTTGCGTAGATATTAAGGTAATGGCAATTTGCATTTTGCTGAACTTAATTAGTAATTTAATGTTGCATTAGCGTCAATAAATGTATTTTACTGTTACATGGTAAACGCAACTAAAGCTTATACAAATGAAAAGTGATGGCGTTTCTCATAGCAACCCCTTCCATATGACGCCTTTTTTTGTTGCCTCTGTATAGCTGGTGGGCAGGGCCACAATGGCGCAATTGTGCTGCCACTCCCCCTGCACAGCCCACTATTCTGTCTGCCACACCCCCTCTATGCTGACCTGACTGCCCCCACCCAGAGGAGGGGACAGCAAAGACGGCAAGTACTGATTGGTTGCTATGGCAGCACCATACTTGCTTACTCTCCTGGGACTGCCGGGAGCCTCCCACAAATCGGGTGTCGCTCCCAGCACCCAGCAAGAGTAGGCAAGCCCCCGGAAATGGCGGCTGGCCCCTCGTGCCCGCTGATAAAGTGGGCGGTCTGGGAGTGCGATGATGCGTTTCGTGTTGAATCGCGTCATCGTTGCCCCGCCCCCTGCTTTATAATGGTGGTAATATCAGCATTAGAAAGTGGGGGGCAAGGCCGCGATAACGTGACCACATCAGCACGCCTCGCTCTGCCTACTTAAACCGCCCTCACCCTCCCTGCAGCACAGACCTGGCAGCCCCCTCCCAAACTACAGAGGTTCCCAAACTCGGTCCTCAAGGCACCCTAACAGTCCAGGTTGTAAGGATAACCATTGTGATAGGAGCACTGGAGAAGTTAGGGATGGCGTGTATTTGTGTCTAGATTCCTGTAATATGTGTTTTAACCCCAGGAAGAGTCTGCATTACAAACAGATCTGACTGTCGGCTTTTGGTAAAAGCCAGAGAATGGGTCCTGGGGGTGTGGATACGAGAGAGAAGGGAGGGCTCCATCCACAGGGCCGTTTCAGGTGTTAGGCCTTTCAGCCTGAGAGCAGGCTAATGAGTGATTACACCTGGAAGTGGCTCATGAGGGCTGTGTAATGTCTTGGTGTAGTGTCTCACACACCCTGGGGAGAACAGACACTGAGGTTTTGTTCTGAGACACTGTTACATTGGTATGTACTTTGTCTGTAGTAAGGCAGTAGGCCCTGCCACATGTAGAGAGGGGGTTACCTGTCTAGTTAGAGCCCAGACGGGCTAGGGTTTATTTTTATGTTTTGTTTGTTTGATTATTGGTGTCACACAATAAAAACCCACAACTAGTGCTGTTTCCTGGCTGCTGTGTGTAAGGAGGCATCTGTCTACCCCAGGAGAGGGACCCCTACCCCAGTCATATCACACCATGCTTGGGCACAGGTGACTTAATTAATACATCAGCCTTTTGATTTAACCATCATTGCTCACCCATGGATATCCTTAAAACCTGGACCATCAGAATGCCCTGAGGACCAAGTTTGGGAACTACTGGTTTATTAATAACACTGGGCCTGATTCTGAGACCCTAATGCAATCACAACTGATATCTCTCACAATTCACAGTTGCTAAAATATGCTAATGGATCCCGAGCATAGGGGCGCCAGCTGCTGTCTTCTCATATCCATCCGACCACGTACATCAGCCACGCAGCATGTAAGGCCGGTCTGACCTGTCTCAGGCACCTTAGCTCTATCGACATGCAGAGAGCTCTCGTGCTGTGAAGGTGATCGCAATGGCTGATTTAAACACACACCTGAAGCAGAGTTTAAATGGCCCAACACGTTACCTCCCCCAAATGCTGACTACGTGTCACTCAACTTCCAAGTTAATCCTCTGGGCGAGTGTGAGTGCAATGCAGTCGCTGCGCAAGATCAGTACGACTTTTGCGCACGCGCAATGGTTAACAACGCTCAATCCCCTATCTGCATTGTGTAAATCTCGGAAGCAGGTGCACTGTCCGCAGACGACTGTCTTATTTATATGACACTTAATTCTGTATGAATTGTGTACTGTGATTGGAGCATTTACTACAAACACTGTCACCCCCATCTCCTGGAGTAACTCAGGCACATATACTTTACGCCTATGTTTTAGGGTCCAATTCTACACAAATGTCACATTGTCTATAAACCTAAATATTTTTTTATTATAGGATCTACCATAAATGCTTATTATATAATTCCAGGTTGTTCTACCTTCCGCCATTGTGCATTATACATTGTGGCAGGGACCCTGGTGTCTGCATGTGCGGAGCTTATAGCATGTGCAGAGCCTCAGCTCACAATGTGCTACCTGTTGCTCCTATTAGATCTGTACAGAATGGCGTCTGGCAGTCACTTTATAACCGGCTGCTGGTAATGAATTGTGCATCCCTGATGCTGGTGACCACAGCTCCAGCTCTCTAGAAGGCTCTTACTGTACAGCAGCCATTGCCAGGTCATTGTGTGGCTGTTCCTAGTCTCCTGGCTGCTGTTACCTGTGATGTCGGATTCCCTGATGCTGCCCAGGCTGCCAGCTACACATGCCATGGCCGGTGTATCAGCCCCGTGCTGCCTGCCCTGTGTGACAGTGGCTCAGACTCATCCCGGCAGCGCTTCTTATGGTACCAATCTCTGCCTTTGTGTGTTGTAATAACCCAGGGAGGGCTAATACCTCTGTTGTCTGAATTCTAGGTACTGTGGGCTTTATTCAGAGGCGGCCGTACGGTCTACTACCGCACGGACGCGTCAAAGTTTGTCTAGTGCGCATGCGCACGAGGGAGCAGGCTCCTTCGTGCGCATGCGTGAGACCCGCTACGACCGACAGCGCCGGTCGTAGCGGGTCTCTTTCCAAAGGGGGCGAGCTGTCGATGTTGATTGACAGCTCGCCCCGTTTGGAAGGCGGGCCGGGGGGGTGGCAGCCCAAACAGAGGCGTTCCCATGGGAACGCCTGCCGTTTGGGGGAGGCCCCACTGACATCACTAGTGATGTCAGTGGAGAGCTTCCGGCTCTGACAGAGCCAGAAGCTCTCCGGGGCATACTACAAGTGAGACCCTACCCTAGGGTCTCGTCATAAGCCCTGATGGTCGCGATGGTCAATGACCATCGCGACCATCACCCTAGCGGTCGTTAGAGCTGTGGGTGTAAACCCACATCCTAACGACTGAAACAGAGGCAGCCAGTCATGATGCAAGCAGCCGTCCTGTTTCTGAGCGACTGCTTGCATCCTCCGACCGCCTCTGAATGAGGGCCTGTATGTGGTTGGGCTCCCAGTATGCTGCATGTCTGTTATACAGCACTAGTCTCTGTCCATGGTACTGCAGGACTCACATAATGGGCTCCTCTGTGGTTGGGTTCCCAGTATGCTGCATGTCTGTCATACAGCACTAATCTCTGTCCATGGTACTGCAGGACTCACATAACGGGCTCCTCTGTGGTTGGGTCCCCAGTATGCTGCATGTCTGTTATACAGCACTAGTCTCTGTCCATGGTACTGCAGGACTCACATAACGGGCTCCTCTGTGGTTGGGTTCCCAGTATGCTGCATGTCTGTTATACAGCACTAGTCTCTGTCCATGGTACTGCAGGACTCACATAACGGGCTCCTCTGTGGTTGGGTTCCCTGTATGCTGCATGTCTGTTATACAGCACTAGTCTCTGTCCATGGTACTGCAGGACTCACATAACGGGCTCCTCTGTGGTTGGGTTCCCAGTATGCTGCATGTCTGTTATACAGCACTAGTGTCTGTCCATGGTACTACAGGACTCACATAACGGGCTCCTCTGTGGTTGGGTCCCCAGTATGCTGCATGTCTGTTATACAGCACTAGTCTGTCCATGGTACTGCAGGACTCACATAATGGGCTCCTCTGTGGTTGGGTCCCCAGTATGCTGCATGTCTGTTATACAGCACTAGTCTCTGTCCATGGTACTGCAGGACTCACATAATGGGCTCCTCTGTGGTTGGGTTCCCAGTATGCTGCATGTCTGTTATACAGCACTAGTCTCTGTCCATGGTACTGCAGGACTCACATAACGGGCTCCTCTGTGGTTGGGTCCCCAGTATGCTGCATGTCTGTTATATAGCACTAGTCTCTGTCCATGGTACTGCAGGACTCACATAATGGGCTCCTCTGTGGTTGGGTTCCCAGTATGCTGCATGTCTGTTATACAGCACTAGTCTCTGTCCATGGTACTGCAGGACTCACATAACGGGCTCCTCTGCGGGGCGCCACACGATGGTTCATCACATGTACACTACAGGGCAAAGATTTTAGGATACTCCCAGTTTTCCAGTTTGTATTGGACATTTTGCTAATAAAAGCATCACCCTATATTATGGGCAGAAACACGCCCGGAAGCGACGCTGGATAAATAAACTCCACACACTGAGGAACCATCCTTTCACCCTTTCACCTTCTCAGCAGCCTACAATAACCCTGCGTGATGAACCCAAAATTCCACCCGAGATTCCGTCCTGCAGCACAATAATAGAGAACATTTACTATTACTTATAGCATATGCAAAACAAAGCAACCAGTCTAATACTATACAGTCTGCGTCATGCTCAGGGTAATGTGTGCAGCCGCCATTATCCTTCATTAGTGACCCCGGGGGCTACAGACACTTACTGACCCCACTATTGTGCCTGAGCGTTATCACCGGTGCTTTATGGCCGATAAATGCCGTTCTTACCAGCGCTTTCTCCGTACATTCCCTAATTCTATCACATTTCCATAGCATTACGTACACACGTCCCTACACAGCAACTCATGGAGGGCGACGCTCTCCATTCATTCACCTAATTGGAGTGACGCAGCCATCGAGATTCAACTACAGCGCAGCTTGGTGCTGCCATGTTGGTTCATTTTTATGACACATGTTTTTAAAATTTAGAAAAAAAGATCACATAATAACATTGTCCTTAGGAGAGAAGATTCTGGTATTTAACTATTTATTGATAAAAATATCTGTATGAATAAGCGCCACTCGCAGTCACAGCTCGTCCTGCGCGCCGCGATGCCGATTACATCACCTCAGACTATAGTGAGACAATTGTGCTATTTGGGGTTATTGCTGTCATTTTATTTTGGAACTTTGAATACAATTTCTGTACTGATGATTCCAAGATCGTCCTGTGTATATGGCTAAGTGTCAGCGAGGGAGCTAGCGCCAGTGGCAAACGCAGGATTTCTAGAGGGGGGTTTCCAAATGCCTGATTTTAGAGTGAGTGTGGCCAGTCCATGAAGAGGACATAATTAGCACTCATCCAGCGTCATACAAAGTGTATTGTGTGTCATAATTCCAGCATATACAGAACCAGAGATCACAGTAAGCCATTAAATGCGGCAGTAGGACCATCCTGCCTGAGCTGAATGTTTTTATTTTAGATGTGGGCACCATTCCAGGGCATGGGAGCAAGTCCGGGAGTCTGGGGCAGCAGCAGAATAACCTAGCACTGCCCTGGACATATATGTACATATTGGGCTCTATAGCAGCACATCCCTAACAGTGAATGTTTTTTCAGATATCCTAATTGGTGCACAGGTTATTTATTACTGGCTAATATATGTAAAAAGATCCACAGGTGGTGCTGATTACTTCATTTATGATACTGAGAAGAACATGCAGTGCTAGTAAAATTCCATTATATTATTATTTCTATTGTGGTTATGGTGTGGGCTGGGGAGGGAGGTTTCCAGGCAGACAGAAACCCCCCCTGCGTTTGCCTATGAGCGCTGTTGCAGAAGGTGTGTCTGCGGGGCCTAGAGGTGAGCAGGGGCTGTATGCAGCTAGGGATGGCAACTGGAATCCGATTCAATGCCGGGATTTCTACGGGTACCACCCCTGCGCACTTCTCTCCGATGGCTCCTGGTGTCACTCCTGCTGCGAGAAAGGGGTCTATACGTTACTGTGGGGTGATATTGTGATACCCTATACTATGGGTTTATTCACAATGTAATGATACAATATAGTATAGCAGTAAAGATGGCAATAGTGAATCCTTTCTTATGTTTATTATACTTTGCAAGAACAAAGAAACACTTGGCATATATCAACAATGCATTTCAGTAGACATTAACACTCTTGCTTATTTTATTTTTCAGGAACCTGCAGATCACCAGCGAACTCTGGACTTGGAACCTGCAAACTATAAATGGGTAAGTATTCTCTAGTGGCAATTAACAAATGACTGATTTTGCAATTCCCTTAACATCTCTATAATATATACAAAAACCTCACGTGAGAATGATAAACGGATAAGTTTACATCAAGAATACAATTGCAAACTTGTGTTACTTTTCTATACACCTTTTTAGGAAAATGTTTTCCTCACACTACTGCACTTTACATGTCTCATACAATGCTAGTTCAGCGCTGAAATAGTTTATGGGGTGCACCCTTCGTTGCCCGGGATATGAAGAATAGTTCTTAAACTGCTCCAGCTACAGTACTTGTCTGTATTTAATGCAACACTGTAATCCTCTGTATATTATCCTGCTACGATGGTGTTACAGTCAGTTTCTTCTCTGCTTAGCAACCTTAGTTCATAGTATTACAGGTGCTGGCAGGGAAGTGTCCCCCTAACACTGCTGGTAACTGTTGTACCTAATCTCCATTATGGGGTATCAGGGGGTTAATCTTACTATTATGATGCAGTCTATAAACCCCACGCTGATCTCTGCAGGGACTGCTGTGCATATGTAACGGTGGTCAGCTGTAGGCCTCCAGTTAATAAGCGCCAATGTCACTGAGTGTCTATTTGGGAGGTTGCAGCAGTTTTCTTACCTCCGGCTCCTTTACAAGCTCAGTCTCTCTATATTTCCGCAGCTCCGCCTGAGACACTCCCTTGGGGGTCGTCTGACACACCCCTCTTATGCTGATTGTTCTCAGGAGCCCCCCCGGATGACACAGCTTAGTCCCACTGGACGTTCCCCGCCTCAGAGACCTTCGCTGCTTGTCCCGGAGTACGGCCGCTGTCCTCAGGTAAGCATCAAGGCAGCGCAGCCCCTTCTCCTGTCCAGCTGCCTCACCAACTGCCCTCACCAACTGCCCTCACCAACTGCCCTCACCAACTGCCCACACCAACTGCCATCCAACTGTCATTTACCTCTAGTTCAAATCCTTGAGCCTGCTACAGTACTCACTGGTCCCCTAACGTCCACCACCACTGAGGGGGCAGTGCAAATAGTCCCTGAACCTTAATGAAACCAGTTAAATCATGCCCTATATTAGACAATGGCAGGAGTCACATTAATATTTTACATTTTCATAGAGGCACATCAGCGTGGGTAGGAACACAGGGTGTTGGTGGGGTGCCACAATATGTTTCTCTATATACTGCATCAGCTCGATATACACTTGCTGCCTTTTTAAATCTCCTATCTTGGAGAAGCCCGGAAGGGGTACTCAGCTGGCCATTTTGGGTTGCGTGGCCTGGTTCCTATGTCAGTAGGCCTCGCCCCGTCGCAGCAAACGGCTGCAAATCACAGCAGGGGCGGGGCTAAATGATGAGTTTTACAGTCATTTTGCCCCGCCCACTCCACAAGTCCCAGCAATTATATCCCCACCATGCCCACGTCACTAGGGAGTAGGTGGAATGTAGGAGATCCAGACACTCTTCCAGGGGTGCGTGGGGCTACCCAAAATGTGGGAGCATCCCGCAACTTTCAGGAAAGTAGGTAAGTATGAAGTCATGCCTTTTGGGCAAAGCGATAAAGAAGCATCCGGGATCCTGTCTCCGACTAAAACGGTGCCCTTCCGTTGGCCATCCTTAGTAGCAGCCGCAATCTGTATTACAAGGGCAGGTCCCCTGCTGCCTGGACACACGGCCATGTCACCTAATAACTAGGCCGCTGCACCGCACAGACCCTCGCAAATTGCTTTTCCGGAACACGTCAATCCGTTCTGAATTCTGGTACATTTATCTATTCTCACTGTAGCACCTGTGGCACAAATATAACACCCAAACCTTGGCAAAGTAGTAATGTCCCTGTCTCTGGAAGCTGCCCCAGGCGTGGAGACGGCGACAAGACCAAACCGAATGTTCTGCAGAGTATTTACCGCTCTCCACAGACTTAGGTGTGATCACTCTCTGGTGTACTCACCGACCATGGACTGGGTATGAAATGTCCACAGTTATAATGTCGACAATCATTATGTAGACATTGGGCCTGATTCCGCACGGATTGCAATTGCAACTGCGTACGCAGATCGTTTGACGGTGTGTACTGCGCTTTCACTACAACAGAACTGCGATCGCCCTGCAATAACGCAACTCACAGAAAGCCAAGGCAGAGCGAGTGACAGGATGTCAGTGTTTGGGGGTGGTGACGGGCGAGTGGTTGGAGAAACGCAGGCGTGCCAGTACATTTGAACGCCGTTACATGGGCGTGCATATATTAGCCACTGCGACAGCATACGCAGCATGTGTACTCACTGCCTGCGACGAGACTCGCCATATGCAGAGACCCCGCACTACACACCTTATAGTCCCACTAAAGTTATAGAGATATCAATGACAGGATTCTGCTATATACAATTCTCCCCAATAAAAGTTGTACATGTCTTTCTCATTTCTTTATCTAATTTATTTACTAATCACCGGAGATCATCCCGCGGGCGTCTCCCCAGCTGTCAGTCGCCCTCTCTCGCAGTTTGATGGATGATATGTTCCCTGGATATGAGCTGCTGTTAGAAGTTGTGTTGTTCTGTGGGAGAATGATCGGATTACACATTGTCCCCAGAAGCTGATGCTCCGTTATACCAGGAAACGCGACCTGATGTACAGATCCAGCCACAGACCTGGGGCTCTGTCATCACATGTCACCCGAACCAAGCGCGTTGGTCAATACCATCATCCTAACACAAAGTGACACAACATGAGACTGTGACATGTGTGACATATTGCCGGACACGACATCACTTTCTGCACCTCAGACACTTGTGTCTCCCAGGCTTTCCCAGGGATTCATCGTTACTCTCAATTAGTTTTCTGATACTGACGGTAATTTGGCATCTATAATTTGTTACTGTTATATTTCTGGTGTCTGGAGTGAGATGCTCTGCAGGATACCGTATATTGAACATCAGATGGAGCAGCGTAACACTCTGCAGATCCCTTGAATAGACAGAAGTCTAATAATATGCAGGATATCTCACCATAGGACATATATATTGATTATTGGGTTCTAGACCTGGTAATAAACATTTCATAACACCGGTTATCTCAGCGATATAAAACGACTATTTGCCTGAATGGATCCCTGTCCCGGGAAATGCAACAGAGAGTTTATAGGGCGTAATTCCGAGACGGACAATATTTTTGCAGAGCGAGTGATTGTTTGCTATTGTGCATGCACAGCGATCACATTGCGAATACGTTCGTAAAGAGGAACCGCTCGCAAAGTAAGTGACAGGTATTCAGTGTTTGGGGGTGGTAACAGGGGGGGGTTAAAAGCACGCTGACATGACTGACCGTTTAAACACCATTTTGAGGCCGTGCGTAAATTAGCCACTGCGTTCTCCCGTGCAGACAGCATGAGAGCGCTCTTCGTGTCAGGGGAGCTGCAGTGTTTGTGGCTGGTCAGACATTACTTACATGCAGCGTGACTGGCCGATGTGCGTTGATGGTACTGAAGTTCGTGCTGTTGCACGTCGTCAGACGGATATGAGGAGGCAGTAATGGGCGTCCCTATGCCCGGCTGTGCTTATGCTGTACGGATATGAGAAGGCGGCAGTGGGCGTCCCTATGCTGGGCTGTGCTTACACTGTACGGATATGAGGAGGCAGAAGTGGGCATCCCTATGCTGGGCTGTGCTTACACTGTACGGATATGAGAAGGCAGCAGTGGGCGTCCCTATGCTGGGCTGTGCTTACACTGTACGGATATGAGGAGGCAGCAGTGGGCGTCCCTATGCTGGGCTGTGCTTACACTGTACAGATATGAGGAGGCAGCAGTGGGTGTCCCTATGCTGGGCTGTGCTTACACTGTACAGATATGAGAAGGCAGCAGTGGGCGTGCCTATGCTGGGCTGTGCTTACACTGTATGGATATGAGAAGGAAGCAGGGGGTGTCCCTATGCTGAGCTGTGCTTACACTGTACAGATATGAGAAGGCAGCAGTGGGCGTCCCTATGCCCGGCTGTGCTTAGGAAGGCATTAGCTTATTTTAGCACCTCTGATCCGTGCGAGAATGCAGCTGCGATTGCGTTAGTGTAAATCTTGGAACCAGGCCCATAGTGTACAATGACTGTTGCCATCGATAGATGATGTTAGTTACCGGGGCCAAACTCCGGAACACTTTGCATTCTGGAGCTTGATAAATTTTGCATGTAAAGCAGCCCCCTAGACAGGGCCGAAACTAGGATTTTTGTCACCCGGGGCAAGACAGTAATTTGGAGCCCGCCCACCCCCTCCCCTCCCTCTCAGGTGATGATGTTTAAATTGTCTTCGGGAGCAAGTTTTAATCCACACTCACACATGATATGATATCGACCAGAGATATAAAGAAACCACCATAAAATGTAAAGTTTGAGGAAGCTACAGTTTTAAGCAGTATGATATGCATGTGGCATGAGAAATTGAGAATGGAACGACTTATTGCAATTTACAAAGGTGAACGCTAATCACATTGTGTAGGACAAAACTATAGGGAACACCGACCAGCCTAATGTTATATATTTAGCATATTGTTTTCTACCTTATAAGCACCTTCTTTAGCAAATATTACTATACTAGTTTTGAGGACCTTTCACTTGCCAAGGCAGTGGGCACTAGCTTGTGCCCAGCAGTTTTTCTTCCCTTCTCTTCTGCCCTCTTGCCATCTCGCTCCCCCTTCTCCTGTCTTATCGCTACCACCCCGTATCTTTCTCAGCCGCCTCTCTTTCCCTTCATGTGCCAGCACTGCAGCCCACCGACTTGTCACTGAGCCCAGCACCGCCTGCCTCTCCCTGTAGGCCACACGCAGTCCTCACCTCATGGCAGCTCAGCTCTCGCTGAATAGATCACACAGCCAGGAGCAGAGCACTCGCTATCAGTCCTGTATCACCCCCGGCCGGTGATTCACCGGATCCCGCGGTCCGCCTGACAGTCACTCCGGCGGCAGCACAGTCAATAGTGCTGCACTCTCCACTTCAATGAGGCCGGGCGTAGCCCTCATTCAGCGCCGCCCCCAAGCCACCACAGGGACTGCAGAGACTCTAAATATGCCACTGCTGCCGGTGCGTTCGAAGCCCCACATCACCCGGTCACTTCCCGCACATCACCTTCGTGTTGCTGGGGCAGAGCCACCAACAGCCCTCAGCGCGCTCATCATCCTGGTCACAGCAGCGGCCGTCATGCCGCTCTGTCTGTGTCCTGCGCACACTGCACTGCTTCCTTGTCTGGAGAGACTTTCATCTCGTCTCCCCCTCAAATCCGGCACCCGGTGCACGTGCACCCTTAGCCCCCCCTAGTTGCGGCCCTGCCCTAGAGATGGGGGCTGCTTAGGGAGAAACCTCAAATTTGTGAGCACCCCTTGGTAAATGGGCCACTATATGTGTGTCAGGAGGTAGATGGGACAGAACAGATCTCTAGACAGATCTGCTGTGTAATAATTAGGGGTGTGCACCGGCCACTTTTCATGTTTTGTGTTTTGGTTTTGGATCTGGATCTTTCTTCGTGTTTTGGATCTGGATTGGTTTTGCCAAAACCACCCTTCCGTGTTTTGGGTTCTGGGTTTTGTGTTTTGGATCTGTATTTTTTTTTAAAAAGCATAAAAACAGCTAAAATCACAGAATTTGTGGGTTTTTCTGCTCCTATGCTATTATTAACCTCAATAACCTTAATTTCCACTCATTTCCAGTCTATTCTGAACACCTCACACCTCAAAATAGTGTTTTTATGTCCAAAAGGTTGCACCGAGGTAGCTGGATGACTATGCTAAGCGACACGAGTGGGCGGCACAAACACGTGACCCATCTAGGCGTGAAACTGCAGTGGCAGACAGGATGGCAGTTTGAAAAACTAGGCCCCAAACAGTACATAATGCAAAGAAAAAAAAGAGGTGGAAGATGGAATTGTCCTTGGGCCCTCCCACCCACCCTTATGTTGTATAAACAGGACATGCACACTTTAACAAACCAATCATTTCAGCGCCAGGGTCTGCCACATGACTGTGGCTGAAATGATTGGTTCGTTTGGGCCCCCACAAAACAAGCTGGCAATTAATCTGTCCCTGCACAAACTGGCTCTACGGAGGCAAGATGTCATCCTCATCCTCCTCATCCACCGATTCCTCACCCTCTTCAGTGTGTACATCCTCATCCTCACAGAGTATCAACTCGTCCCCGCTGGAATCCACCACCACAGGTCCCTCTGTACGTTCTGGAGGCTGGTCTCCCTGGAAGAGTTGATAATTCATTTTTATGAACATCATCTTCTCCACATTTTGTGGAAGCAACCTCCTACGCCTTTCGCTGACAAGGTTCCCGGCTGCACTAAACACTCTTTCGGAGTACACACTGGAGGGAGGGCAACTCAGGTAAAATAGAGCCAGTTTGTACAGGGACCTCCAAATTGCCTCTTATTCCTGCCAGTACATGTACGGACTGTCTGACATGCCTACTTGGATGCTGTCACCGATGTAATCCTTTAACAGACAGACGCACGCTTGTCGCTGCTGCTTTAAGGATGCAGGTGCGGCTACAGCCAACACATTTCACAAAGACAGAAAAAAAAAGAATTTTTTTATTGTTTGTGGAGTGCACTTTGAGGGTTACACCACCCTTTAACAGACAGACGCACGCTTGTCGCTGCTGCTTTGAGGATGCAGGTGGAATCTAGACAGGATTTGGAACCGGGGACACACTACCTCCATCATTTGTCTAAATCCCACTGCACTAATGGCGGATACCGGACGCACGTCTAACACCAACATAGCAGTCAAGGCCTCAGTTATACGTTTTGCTTCAGGATGACTGCTGTCGTACTTCATCCTCCTCGCTAGGGACTGTTGGAGGGTCAATTGTTTAGTAAAAGTAGTGATGTTCCTACTTCCTCTCTGGGATGATGAACAACTCCCAGCAGCAGCAACAGCACTAGGAGGAAGTGGTTCTTGATCTCTCCCTATTTTATTTTTATCGGAGAAAGTTTGGTCCTCCATTTATGTTATATTGATATATACGTGCATCTAAGGCGCACACAAACACAGAAAATATTTTTTAATTTATGCTGGAGACTAGTGCACTTTGTGGGTTACACCACCCTTTAAGAAATGAGCCAGCCGGCCCTTTACTTATGGGACACAGGCGCACGCTTGGCGCTGCTCCTTTGTTGATGCACGTGCAGCCACAGTGCACACAATTCACAAACACAGAAAACATTTTTTTATTTTGTTTGGAGTGCCCTTTGGGGGTTACAGCACCCTTTAGCGGTCAATCCAGCCGGCCCTTTATTAATGGGACACAGGCGCATGCTTGGCACTACTTTGTTGATGCACGTGCGGCTACTGCGCACACAATTCACAAACACAAAAAAATATAATTTTTTATTTTGTTTGGAGTATCCTTTGGGGGTTACAGCACCCTTTAACGGACAAGCCAGCCGGCCTTTTACTTATGGGACACAGGCGCACGGTTGGCGCTGCTCCTTTGTTGATGCACGTGCAGCCACAGTGCACACAATTCACAAACAGAAAACATTTTTTTATTTTGTTTGGAGTGCCCTTTGGGGGTAACAGCACCCTTTAGCGGTCAATCCAGCCGGCCCTTTATTTATGGGACACAGGCGCACGCTTGGCACTACTTTGTTGATGCACGTGCGGCTACTGCGCACACGATTCACAAACACAAAAAAATATATTTTTTTATTTTGTTTGGAGTGCCCTTTGGGGGTTACAGCACCCTTTAACGGACAAGCCAGCCGGCCTTTTACTTATGGGACACAGGCGCACGCTTGGCACTGCTCCTTTGTTGATGCACGTGCAGCCACAGTGCACACAATTCACAAACAGAAAACATTTTTTTATTTTGTTTGGAGTGCCCTTTGGGGGTTACAGCACCCTTTAGCGGTCAATCCAGCCGGCCCTTTATTTATGGGACACAGGCGCACGCTAGGCACTACTTTGTTGATGCACGTGCGGCTACTGCGCACACGATTCACAAACACAAAAAAATATATTTTTTTATTTTGTTTGGAGTGCCCTTTGGGGGTTACAGCACCCTTTAACGGACAAGCCAGCCGGCCTTTTACTTATGGGACACAGGCGCACGCTTGGCGCTGCTCCTTTGTTGATGCACGTGCAGCCACAGTGCACACAATTCACAAACACAGAAAAAATATATTTTTTTTTTGCGCACTTGGGGGGAGCACCCCTGATGGACAGAGCACCCCCTTGACAACACTACAGCACCCCTTTAGGACTGGGACACTGCACAGGACTTTGGAGTGGACACAGCCCCTATGGACAACTGACTGCACAACACAGTCCAGCCGGCCCCTATGGACTTTGAAGTAGTGGACACAGCCCCTATGGACAACAGCAGCACAGCGCAGCACAGCACAGCACAACACTACTCTGCACTACACTACACTACACCACACAGCCCAGCCAGCCCTAACTCCCACCCTCCCTCTTCACTGTCCACAGCCGAGTGAGAAAATGGCGCAGACGCGGGTACCTTATATAGGATCCAAAACCCGCGAGACCCGGAAGGCGGGATGATGACGTTTTGCCTCGATTTCAGATCCGAGTCAGGCGGGAAAAGTCGAGCCTGACTCGGATCGGCCTCGGATCGGGGGGGCTCGGGGGGGTTCGGATTTCAGAAATCCGAACCCGCTCACCCCTAGTAATAATATGCAGAATATATCACTATGTACCTATCTAGGTATTTATGGAACATATCAATGTTCAGCAGATCTCTAGAGAGGTCAGTAATGTACTAATCTGCAGAATATATCACTATGTATCTATCAGGGGTAGATGGAGCAGAGCAATGTTCTGCAGATCTCTAAAGAGGTCAGTAGTGTAATAGCCTGCAGAATATATCACTATATGTGAGGAGGTAGGTGGCATATAGCAATGCTCTGCTGATCACTAGAGAGATCAGTAATGTAATAGCCTGCAGAATATATCACTATCTGTCAGGAGGTAGGTGGCACAGAGAGACCAGTAAATGTAATAGCCTGCAGAATATTTCACTATCTGTCAGGAGGTAGGTGGCACAGAGCAATGTTCTGCAGATCTCTAGAGAGACCAGTAAATGTAATAGCCTGCAGAATATATCACTATCTGTCAGGAGGTAGGTGGCACAGAGCAATGTTCTGCAGATCACTAGAGAGATCAGTAAATGTAATAGCCTGCAGAATATATCACTATCTGTCAGGAGGTAGGTGGCACAGAGCAATGTTCTGCAGATCACTAGAGAGATCAGTAAATGTAATAGCCTGCAGAATATATCACTGTCTGTCAGGAGGTAGGTGGCACAGAGCAATGTTTTGCAGATCACTAGAGAGATCAGTAATGTAATAGCCTGCAGAATATATCATTATCTGTCAGGGGGTAGGTGGGACAGCGCAATGTTCTGCAGATCACTAGAGAGACCAGTAAATGTAATAGCCTGCAGAATATATCACTATCTGTCAGGTGGTAGGTGGCACAGAGCAATGTTCTGCAGATCATTAGAGAGATCAGTAATGTAATAGCCTGCAGAATATATCACTATCTGTCAGGAGGCAGGTGTGACAGAGCAATGCTCTGCATACCTCTTACCCTAATAAAGGGTGCTTGGTTCCTGGGATTCTGGGTCCCGCAGGTTTTTAGGTTGCAGCACAGAGTAACTGGAAGATTAGACACCTCGGATACCCGCCAGACACCCCGGCACAGCACTGTTCTGCTAATCTGCATAATGTCAGTGCTTCCTGCAGAGCATCTCTGTGTTCCCCTCTGTTGGTCGGCCCCAATCACAGCAGCCGAATGTCAGGCAGCTCAGACACAGGGACCCACAGCCAGCAGAATGAATGGGACAATTCACACTGTTGTATATAGATCCAGAGGTTAAACCCAAACACATGAACAAGTGACGCTGGGAGCACTGGGAACAGCTGGGCCAGATGAAAAACTCAATTGGACGCCATGAGGAAGAGATTAAATAACTGAGTGGAGACGGTGACAGGCACTTTAATCAGGACGTCAGCCTCTGATTGACAACATGAAAGGGCGACTGACGTGAAAACTGCAAACAGAGTGAACAGCGCAGGGAAGGGGCCACGTTGGGTCAGCCCGCTGACAGAAATAATCAGGCACGACAGCCCGTAATCCAGCCGTCCAAGGTTTGGCACAAGAACGCTGCACCCAACTCGCAGCCAAGAAGTAACCGGTTGTCACATAAAGAGACACTGAATCAAATCGGATAATCTCATTTAGCAAAACTAGAAAGTACAGTGTTCTGTAACTGGGAGCGAGCGCTGAGCGCAGAGCACAGCGGCGTCGCACAGGGAAATCGTTACATGTTTGTTTCCCGGGCTCCTTGTGTCAGTACACAGCAGGACATAGCTTATCACAGTCAGTGCCCAGCACGGGGTCTCACCCAGGGACCCGGGAGGGAGAACCCTCAGGTTAGGTCACTGCAGCGTCAGTCAGTCATCCCCGTAACCTCAGTCACTGTCGCCAGCAATTTGCACACAATACATCGCATCCTGGGGCTCATTCTGAATTTGCAGTAAAGGAATGAGAGTAAATACAGTAAGTTTGCACCTGAAACAAACCATGATGACTGCAATCTAAAGCTATCTGCACATCGATAGTTTCATTTAATTTAGAGAGCAATATGATACATTACTTCAGGGCCGTAACTAGGGTAGTGCGACCAGTGCTATGGCCCTCTCTCAGGTGCACTATATTATGTCCCTATTTATCCCCAGCATCTCCTGGCCTCCCCTATCTCTTCCCTGGCCCTTCCCCATGAGGCCATGGCCCTCTCTCAGGTGCACACTATATTATGTCCCTATTTATCCCCAGCATCTCCTGGCCTCCCCTATCTCTTCCCTGGCCCTTCCCCATGAGGCTATGGCCCTCTCTCAGGTGCACTATATTATGTCCCTATTTATCCCCAGCATCTCCTGGCCTCCCCTATCTCTTCCCTGGCCCTTCCCCATGAGGCCATGGCCCTCTCTCAGGTGCACTATATTATGTCCCTATTTATCCCCAGCATCTCCTGGCCTCCCCTATCTCTTCCCTGGCCCTTCCCCATGAGGCCATGGCCCTCTCTCAGGTGCACTATATTATGTCCCTATTTATCCCCAGCATCTCCTGGCCTCCCCTATCTCTTCCCTGGCCCTTCCCCATGAGGCCATGGCCCTCTCTCAGGTGCACTATATTATGCCCCTATTTATCCCCAGCATCTCCAGGCCTCCCCTATCTCTTCCCTGGCCCTTCCCCATGAGGCCATGGCCCTCTCTCAGGTGCACTATATTATGTCCCCATTTATCCCAGGCATCTCCTGGCCTCCCCTATCTCTTCCCTGGCCCTTCCCCATGAGGCCATGGCCCTCTCTCAGGTGCACTATATTATGTCCCTATTTATCCCCAGCATCTCCTGGCCTCCCCTATCTCTTCCCTGGACCTTCCCCATGAGGCCATGGCCCTCTCTCAGGTGCACTATATTATGTCCCTATTTATCCCCAGCATGTCCTGGCCTCCCCTATCTCTTCCCCGGCCCTTCCCCATGAGGCCATGGCCCTCTCTCAGGTGCACTATATTATGTCCCTATTTATCCCCAGCATCTCCTGGCCTCCCCTATCTCTTCCCTGGACCTTCCCCATGAGGCCATGGCCCTCTCTCAGGTGCACTATATTATGTCCCTATTTATCCCCAGCATGTCCTGGCCTCCCCTATCTCTTCCCCGGCCCTTCCCCATGAGGCCATGGCCCTCTCTCAGGTGCACTATATTATGTCCCTATTTATCCCCAGCATCTCCTGGCCTCCCCTATCTCTTCCCTGGCCCTTCCCCATGAGGCCATGGCCCTCTCTCAGGTGCACTATATTATGTCCCTATTTATCCCCAGCATCTCCTGGCCTCCCCTATCTCTTCCCTGGCCCTTCCCCATGAGGCCATGGCCCTCTCTCAGGTGCACTATATTATGTCCCTATTTATCCCCAGCATCTCCTGGCCTCCCCTATCTCTTCCCTGGCCCTTCCCCATGAGGCCATGGCCCTCTCTCAGGTGCACTATATTATGTCCCTATTTATCCCTAGCATCTCCTGGCCTCCCCTATCTCTTCCCTGGCCCTTCCCCATGAGGCTATGGCCCTCTCTCAGATGCACTATATTATGTCCCTCTTTATCCCCGGCACCTCCTGGCCTCCCCTATCACTTCCCTGGCCCTTCCCCATGAGGCCATGTCCCTCTCTCTGGTGCACTATATTATGTCCCTATTTATCCCAGGCATCTCCTGGCCTCCCCTATCTCTTCCCTGGCCCTTCCCCATGAGGCCATGGCCCTCTCTCAGGTGCACTATATTATGTCCCTATTTATCCCCAGCATCTCCTGGCCTCCCCTATCTCTTCCCTGGCCCTTCCCCATGAGGCCATGGCCCTCTCTCAGGTGCACTATATTATGTCCCTATTTATCCCCAGCATCTCCTGGCCTCCCCTATCTCTTCCCAGGCCCTTCCCCATGAGGCCATGGCCCTCTCTCAGGTGCACTATATTATGTCCCTATTTATCCCCAGCATCTCCTGGCCTCCCCTATCTCTTCCCTGGCCCTTCCCCATGAGGCCATGGCCCTCTCTCAGGTGCACTATATTATGTCCCTATTTATCCCTAGCATCTCCTGGCCTCCCCTATCTCTTCCCTGGCCCTTCCCCATGAGGCTATGGCCCTCTCTCAGATGCACTATATTATGTCCCTCTTTATCCCCAGCACCTCCTGGCCTCCCCTATCACTTCCCTGGCCCTTCCCTGAGGCCATGTCCCTCTCTCAGGTGCACTATATTATGTCCCTCTTTATCCCCAGCACCTCTTGGTCTCCCCTATCACTTCCCTGGCCCTTCCCCATGAGGCCATGTCCCTCTCTCAGGTGCACTATATTATGTCCCTATTTATCCCCAGCATCTCCTGGCCTCCCCTAGCTCCCAGCAGCTCTTTCCCCTCCCACTAGCCACTTGCACCTCCCAGCAGTCCCCTCTCCAGTAAGAGGATAGAGGGGAGGCCAGTGGGAGCCGCGGAGACCACAGTGTCTATTTTTTTTATGCGGCGCTGGGTTTTCAGAGCTGAAAATCAGAAGTGTGCATACCCGCAGTACTCCAAAATTGGGCGTGAGGGGCACAAAGTTTTTCCTCGCTAAACCTCACATCCTATTGAATCTGTCCCTAAGTCTTTGATGCACTGCTGCATCAGGAGGTGTTTCTCTAACTGCCTACAGATGAGGGGTTCGGACGCACTGTTGCACAAGGAGTTGGCACTTGTAAAGCACTCAGGCAAGATGTTCGGATGCACTGTTGCACAAGGGGATGACACGTAGAGACTCAGGGGAATCACGATACGGGAACCTGGAACGAGGTGACGGCAAGTATACACAATGTAACGATGAGCGCTGCTCAGGCAACTTCCTGCTGTCTGGATACTAGCTTTATACCCTGCGGTAGCAGATCATTGGTGGACAGTGTTAGCTGACCACCGCCATGCTACCATTGGGTAAAGGGTAGTCAGGTGATGCAGACGGCAACCGCAGTAACCAAGGCACAGCACAGATCATGGATGTCCCCATGGCTCTAAGTTTAATGCTCAGCACGTCACTCACCACCGCACCTGACGTCTGACCACCTGAGGGATCCGGGGAAGCCGGTGCTGGGGTGAGTAATGGAAAATCCTAGGCTGCAACCTGACATGAATCCCCTTTCAGATTGTTTGGGGGGTTGCTTCTCAGCCAAGGGAGTGGGCTCACTCACAATTTTTCTTAAGAACACAGCCATGAATAAAGAATGGTACCAAAATATCCTCCAAGAGCAACTTCTCCCAACCATCCAAGAACAATATGGTGATGAACAATGTCTTTTCCAGCATGATGGAGCACCTTGCCATAAGGCAATAGTGATAAGTAAGTGACTCGGGGAACAAAACATTGGAATTTTGGCCCTCGTTCAGAGCCGTACGCTCTGAGCAGAGCGCACGCTCTGAATGAGGGCTGGCCTCCATGAAAATGGAGCGTCCTCCTGGACGCTCGTATAGCTGTGGGTCACCACGCACAGGCTATACGAGCGTGCATTTTGATGGCCGCGATGGTCGTGACCATCGCGACCATCGAAACTGCGAGCCGGAGCCTGCGGTTGAGGTTTTCAACCGCAAGCTCCGGAGTGATTTTGGCTCTATAAGAGCCAAAATCACTCCCACTGACATCACTAGTGATGTCAGTGGGCCGGCTTCAGACGGGAGGCGTTCCCGTGGGAACGCCCCCGTCAGGGTGGCACGCCCCCGGCACGCCTACCAAAGGGGGCGTGCTGTCAAACAACATCGACAGCACGCCCCCTTTGATCAGACACAACGAGTGAAGGACTTTCCTTCGCTCGACGCGTCTGGCGCATGCGCACGACGGAGCTCCCTCCGTCGTGCGCATGCTCAGTCCAGAACATCGACCCACTTCCGAGCGGACAGCCGCTCGTGAGTGGGTCTGAATCAGGCCCTTTGAGTCCATGGCCCGGAAACTCCCCAGACCTTAATCCCATTGAAAACTTGTGGCCAATCCCCAAGAGGCGGGTGGACAAACAAAACCCCACAAATTCTGACACACTCCAAGCATTGATTAGGCGAGAATGGGCGGCCATCAGTCAGTATGTGGCCCAGAAGGTGAGTGACAGCATGCCAGGGCGCATTGCAGAGGTCCTGAAAAAGAAGGGTCAACACTGCAAATATTCACTCTGTGCATAAACTTAATGTAATTGTAAATAAAAGCCTTTGACACTTATGTAATGCTGTAATGTTACCTCAGTATACCATAGTAACATCTGACACTTATGTAATGCTGTAATGTTACCTCAGTATACCACAGTAACATCTGACTCTTATGTAATGCTGTAATGTTACCTCAGTATACCACAGTAACATCTGACACTTATGTAATGCTGTAATGTTACTTCAGTATACCATAGTAACATCTGACACTTATGTAATGCTGTAATGTTACCTCAGTATACCATAGTAACATCTGACACTTATGTAATGCTGTAATGTTACATCAGTATACCATAGTAACATCTGACACATATGTAATGCTGTAATGTTACCTCAGTATACCATAGTAACATCTGACACATATGTAATGCTGTAATGTTACATCAGTATACCATAGTAACATCTGACACATATGTAATGCTGTAATGTTACCTCAGTATACCATAGTAACATCTGACACTTATGTAATGCTGTAATGTTACCTCAGTATACCATAGTAACATCTGACACTTATGTAATGCTTGTAATGTTACATCAGCATACCATAGTAACATCTGACACTTATGTAATGCTGTAATGTTACCTCAGTATACCACAGTAACATCTGACTCTTATGTAATGCTGTAATGTTACCTCAGTATACCATAGTAACATCTGACACTTATGTAATGCTGTAATGTTACTTCAGTATACCATAGTAACATCTGACACTTATGTAATGCTGTAATGTTACCTCAGTATACCATAGTAACATCTGACACTTATGTAATGCTGTAATGTTACATCAGTATACCATAGTAACATCTGACACATATGTAATGCTGTAATGTTACCTCAGTATACCATAGTAACATCTGACACATATGTAATGCTGTAATGTTACAGCAGTATACCATAGTAACATCTGACACTTATGTAATGCTGTAATGTTACCTCAGTATACCATAGTAACATCTGACACTTATGTAATGCTTGTAATGTTACCTCAGTATACCATAGTAACATCTGACACTTATGTAATGTTGTAATGTTACTTAAGTATACCATAGTAACATCTGACACTTATGTAATGCTGTAATGTTACCTCAGTATACCATAGTAACATCTGACACATATGTAATGCTGTAATGTTACCTCAGTATACCATAGTAACCTCTGACACTTATGTAATGCTGTAATGTTACCTCAGTATACCACAGTAAAAACTGACACTTATGTAATGCTGTAATGTTACCTCAGTATACCACAGTAACATCTGACTCTTATGTAATGCTGTAATGTTACCTCAGTATACCACAGTAACATCTGACACTTATGTAATGCTGTAATGTTACTTCAGTATACCATAGTAACATCTGACACTTATGTAATGCTGTAATGTTACATCAGTATACCATAGTAACATCTGACACATATGTAATGCTGTAATGTTACCTCAGTATACCATAGTAACATCTGACACATATGTAATGCTGTAATGTTACATCAGTATACCATAGTAACATCTGACACATATGTAATGCTGTAATGTTACCTCAGTATACCATAGTAACATCTGACACTTATGTAATGCTGTAATGTTACCTCAGTATACCATAGTAACATCTGACACTTATGTAATGCTGTAATGTTACCTCAGTATACTATAGTACCATCTGACAAAAAGGTCTAAAAACAATGAAGCAGCAAACTTTGTGACAACCAATACTTGTGTCATTCTCAAAACTTGTCCACGGCTGTATAATGTGGTCACCATTTATATAGCTTTAATATAATAAATGTTGCCCCTGTAATAAACCCATTGTAGTTCTCTCCCCTTTGGTTTCAGGGTGGCACAGGGGAACCTACGCACGTCCATATGTGGACTCATGCAGCGGATATTTACAGACTGCACACGTGCCGCACCATTCATATGCACGCATGGATGGAGGCTCAGTGTGTGTTGCCGGATCTCTCTTTCTGTGAAACGGGCGTTTCTGGGTGCTAGCAATGTGGATGCACAAAAAAGAGGTTGTCGTGAGCGTGTAGCCAGACTTCCGTGCTTGTTGAAGGCGTGCATGTGGTGAGGGGGGGGTCTGTTTCAGAGGGATCTTTTGCACCCAGCAGGGGCTGGGTGTAAGTACCAACATTATGATGACGGCTCCAGCCTCAGATGGCGGTGTCTGGTGCGGCTATATGCATGAATAAAGATGGATACTCGCATTAGAATCAGGAATCTGTCTGAAGCGCACATCAGCTTGAGGCCGCTTTATGTCCGACTCAGCATCAAGAAGAGCTTCTGCTTTATATATTCCCCACCAAAAAGGACTCTTTTACCATAATAATCACCTCAATGTAGGGAAGGCAGATGGGCTGTGACTCTAATACACCAATGGCGACCACAAGTGATTCCCTAATGTGACATTTGTAGTCGTGTTCCACCTACATTCAAGTTCATGATCAATATTATCTTTAATTAATGATGGATGAGAGGCCAAATGGAGGTCAGTATCTGAGTGGTGGTGCTCAGCATTCATGGATTCAGCTCATGGTGGAGGCTGGATGGAGGTCAGTATCTGACTGGTGGTGCTCAGCATTCATGGATTCAGCTCATGGTGGAGGCTGGATGGAGGTCAGTATCTGACTGGTGGTGCTCAGCATTCATGGATTCAGCTAATGGTGGAGGCCAGATGGAGGTCAGTATCTGACTGGTGGTGCTCAGCATTCATGGATTCAGCTCATGGTGGAGGCTGGAGGGAGGTCAGTATCTGACTGTGCTCAGCATTCATGGATTCAGCTCATGGCGGAGGCCAGATGGAGGTCAGTATCTGACTGGTGGTGCTCAGCATTCATGGATTCAGCTCATTGTGGAGGCCGGATGGAGGTCAGTATCTGACTGGTGGTGCTCAGAATTCATGGATTCAGCTAATGGTGGAGGCCAGATGGAGGTCAGTATCTGACTGGTGGTGGTGTACAGCATTCATGGATTCAGCTCATGGTGGAGGCCAGATAGAGGTCAGCATCTGAGTGGTGGTGCTCAGCATTCATGGATTCAGCTCATGGCAGAGGCCAGATGGAGGTCAGTATCTGACTGGTGGTGCTCAGCATTCATGGATTCAGCTCAAGGCGGAGGCCAGATGGAGGTCAGTATCTGACTGGTGGTGCTCAGCATTCATGGATTCAGCTCATGGCGGAGGTTGGATGGAGGTCAGTATCTGACTGGTGGTGCTCAGCATTCATGGATTCAGCTCATGGTGGAGGCTGGATGGAGGTCAGTATCTGACTGGTGGTGCTCAGAATTCATGGATTCAGCTCATCGTGGAGGCCAGATGGAGGTCAGTATCTGACTGGTGGTGCTCAGCATTCATGAATTCAGCTCATAGTGGAGGCCAGATGGAGTCAGTATCTGACTGGTGGTGCTAAGCATTCATGGATTCAGCTCATGGCGGAGGCCGGATGGAGGTCAGTATCTGACTGGTGGTGCTCAGCATTCATGGATTCAGCTCATGGTGGAGGCCGGATAGAGGTCAGTATCTGACTGGTGGTGCTCAGCATTCATGGATTCAGATCATGGTGGAGGCCGGATGGAGGTCTGTATCTTACTGGTGGTGCTCAGCATTCATGGATTCAGCTCATTGTGGAGGCCGGATGGAGGTCAGTATCTGACTGGTGGTGGTGCGCAGCATTCATGGATTCAGCTCATGGTGGAGGCCAGATAGAGGTCAGCATCTGACTGGTGGTGCTCAGCATTCATGGATTCTGCTTATGGTGGAGGCTGGATGGAGGTCAGTATCTGACTGGTGGTGCTCAGCATTCATGGATTCAGCCCATTGTGGAGGCTGGATAGAGGTCAGTATCTGACTGGTGGTGCTCAGCATTCATGGATTCAGCTCATGGTAGATGTTGGATGGAGGTCAGTATCTGACTGGTGGTGCTCAGCATTCATGGATTCAGCTCATGGCGGAGGCTGGATGGAGGTCAGTATTTGATTGGTGGTGCTCAGCATTCATGGATTCAACTCATGGCAGAGGCCAGATGGAGGTCAGTATCTAACTGGTGGTGCTCAGCATTCATGGATTCAGCTAATGGTGGAGGCTGGATGAGGTCAGTATCTGACTGGTGGTGCTCAGCATTCATGGATTCAGCTCATGGTGGAGGCCAGATGGAGGTCAGTATCTGACTGGTGGTGCTCAGTATTCATGGATTCAGCTCATGGTGGAGGCCAGATGGAGGTCAGTATCTGACTGGTGGTGCTCAGCATTCATGGATTCAGCTCATGGTGGAGGCTGGAGGGAGGTCAGTATCTGACTGTGCTCAGCATTCATGGATTCAGCTCATGGCGGAGGCCAGATGGAGGTCAGTATCTGACTGGTGGTGCTCAGCATTCATGGATTCAGCTCATTGTGGAGGCCGGATGGAGGTCAGTATCTGACTGGTGGTGCTCAGCATTCATGGATTCAGCTAATGGTGGAGGCCAGATGGAGGTCAGTATCTGACTGGTGGTGGTGTACAGCATTCATGGATTCAGCTCATGGTGGAGGCCAGATAGAGGTCAGCATCTGAGTGGTGGTGCTCAGCATTCATGGATTCAGCTCATGGCAGAGGCCAGATGGAGGTCAGTATCTGACTGGTGGTGCTCAGCATTCATGGATTCAGCTCAAGGCGGAGGCCAGATGGAGGTCAGTATCTGACTGGTGGTGCTCAGCATTCATGGATTCAGCTCATGGCGGAGGCTGGATGGAGGTCAGTATCTGACTGGTGGTGCTCAGCATTCATGGATTCAGCTCATGGTGGAGGCTGGATGGAGGTCAGTATCTGACTGGTGGTGCTCAGAATTCATGGATTCAGCTCATCGTGGAGGCCAGATGGAGGTCAGTATCTGACTGGTGGTGCTCAGCATTCATGAATTCAGCTCATAGTGGAGGCCAGATGGAGTCAGTATCTGACTGGTGGTGCTCAGCATTCATGGATTCAGCTCATGGCGGAGGCCGGATGGAGGTCAGTATCTGACTGGTGGTGCTCAGCATTCATGGATTCAGCTCATGGTGGAGGCCGGATAGAGGTCAGTATCTGACTGGTGGTGCTCAGCATTCATGGATTCAGATCATGGTGGAGGCCGGATGGAGGTCTGTATCTTACTGGTGGTGCTCAGCATTCATGGATTCAGCTCATTGTGGAGGCCGGATGGAGGTCAGTATCTGACTGGTGGTGTTGCGCAGCATTCATGGATTCAGCTCATGGTGGAGGCCAGATAGAGGTCAGCATCTGACTGGTGGTGCTCAGCATTCATGGATTCTGCTTATGGTGGAGGCTGGATGGAGGTCAGTATCTGACTGGTGGTGCTCAGCATTCATGGATTCAGCCCATTGTGGAGGCTGGATAGAGGTCAGTATCTGACTGGTGGTGCTCAGCATTCATAGATTCAGCTCATGGTAGATGTTGGATGGAGGTCAGTATCTGACTGGTGGTGCTCAGCATTCATGGATTCAGCTCATGGCGGAGGCTGGATGGAGGTCAGTATTTGATTGGTGGTGCTCAGCATTCATGGATTCAACTCATGGCAGAGGCCAGATGGAGGTCAGTATCTAACTGGTGGTGCTCAGCATTCATGGATTCAGCTAATGGTGGAGGCTGGATGGAGGTCAGTATCTGACTGGTGGTGCTCAGCATTCATGGATTCAGCTCATGGTGGAGGCCAGATGGAGGTCAGTATCTGACTGGTGGTGCTCAGTATTCATGGATTCAGCTCATGGTGGAGGCCAGATGGAGGTCAGTATCTGACTGGTGGTGCTCAGCATTCATGGATTCAGCTCATGGCGGAGGCCGGATGGAGGTCAGTATCTGACTGGTGGTACTCTGCATTCATGGATTCAGCTCATGGCGGAGGCCGGATGGAGGTCAGTATCTGACTGGTGGTGCTCAGCATTCATGGATTCAGATCATGGTGGAGGCCGGATGGAGGTCTGTATCTGACTGGTGGTGGTGCACAGCATTCATGGATTCAGCTCATGGTGGAGGCCAGATAGAGGTCAGCATCTGACTGGTGGTGCTCAGCATTCATGGATTCAGCTTATGGTGGAGGCTGGATGGAGGTCAGTATCTGACTGGTGGTGCTCAGCATTCATGGATTCAGCTCATTGTGGAGGCTGGATCGAGGTCAGTATCTGACTGGTGGTGCTCAGAATTCATGAATTCAGCTCATAGTGGAGGCCAGATGGAGGTCAGTATCTGACTGGTGGTGCTCAGCATTCATGGATTCACCTCATGATAGATGTTGGATGGAGGTCAGTATCTGACTGGTGGTGCTCAGCATTCATGGATTCAGCTAATGGTAGAGGCCATGGAGGTCAGTATCTGACTGGTGGTGCTCAGCATTCATGGATTCAGCTCATGGCAGAGGCCAGATGGATTTCAGTATCTGACTGGTGGTGCTCAGCATTCATGGATTCAGTTCATGGTGGAAGCCGGATGGAGGTCTGTATCTTACTGGTGGTGCTCAGCATTCATGGATTCAGCTCATGGTGGAGGCCAGATAGAGGTCAGCATCTGACTGGTGGTGCTCAGCATTCATGGATTCAGCTCATGGTGGAGGCCTGATGGAGTCAGTATCTGACTGGTGGTGCTCAGCATTCATGGATTCAGCTCATGGTGGAGGCCTGATGGAGGTCAGTATCTAACTGGTGGTGCTCAGCATTCATGGATTCGCATCATGGTGGAGGCTGGATGGAGGTCAGTATCTGACTGGTGGTGCTCAGCATTCATGGATTCAGTTCATGGTGGAGGCTGGATGGAGGTCAGTATCTGACTGGTTGTGCTCAGCATTATCCAGGGACACATGCAGACCGGTCTGAGAGCAGGACACTATGATGATTATGTCTATGCTGCTGATACGGGGCTTGTGCGGCTCTGCAAACCGTCAGAAATACGCTGTTTATGGCTGTATTTTATGTAAGTAGTTAATGCCCATTCTATAACCGATTTAGCCTCAGCCCCTACTGTTTCTTGCCTTTCTACTAGGGGTGTGCACCGGCCACTTTTCGTGTTTTGTGTTTTGGTTTTGGATCTGGATCTTTCTTCGTGTTTTGGATCTGGATTGGTTTTGCCAAAACCACCCTTCCGTGTTTTGGGTTCTGGGTTTTGTGTTCTGGATCTGTATTTTTTTGAAAAAAAGCATAAAAACAGCTAAAATCACAGAATTTGTAGGTTTTTCTGCTCCTATGCTATTATTAACCTCAATAACCTTAATTTCCACTCATTTCCAGTCTATTCTGAACACCTCACACCTCACAATAGTGTTTTTATGGCCAAAAGAATGCACCGAGGTAGCTGGATGACTATGCTAAGCTACACGAGTGGGCGGCACAAACACGTGACCCATCTAGGAGTGACACTGCAGTGGCAGACAGGATGGCAGTTAGAAAAACTAGGCCCCAAACTGTACATAATGCAAAGAAAAAAAAAGAAGTGCTAGATGGAATTGTCCTTGGGCCCTCCCACCCACCCTTATGTTGTATAAACAGGACATGCACACTTTAACAAATCAATCATTTCAGCGCCAGGGTCTGCCACACAACTGTGGCTGAAATGATTGGTTCGTTTGGGCCCCCACAAAACAAGCTGGCAATTAATGTGTCCTGCACAAACTGGCTCTACGGAGGCAAGATGTCATCCTCATCCTCCTCATCCACCGATTCCTCACCCTCTTCAGTGTGTACATCCTCATCCTCACAAAGTATTAACTCGTCCCCACTTGAATCCACCACCACCGGTCCCTCTATACCTTCTGGAGGCTGGTCTCCCTGGAAGAGCTGATAATTCATTTTGATGAACATCATCTTCTCCACATTCTGTGGAAGCAACCTCCTACGCCTTTCGCTGACAAGGTTCCCGGCTGCACTAAACACTCTTTCGGAGTACACACTGGAGGGGGGGCAACTCAGGTAAAATAGAGCCAGTTTGTACAGGGGCCTCCAAATTGCCTCTTTTTCCTGCCAGTACAGGTATGGACTGTCTGACATGCCTACTTGGATGCTGTCACCGATGTAATCCTCCACCATTCTGTCAATGGTGACAGTATCATATGCAGTGACAGTAGACATGTCAGAAATTGTTGCCAGGTCCTTCAGTCCGGACCAGATGTCCAAACTTGGTCCTGCCTGCCCTGCATCACCGCCAGCGGGTTGCTTAGGATACCTAAGTTTTTTCCTGGCAGCCCCAGTTGCGGGAGAAAATGAAGAAGGAGCCGTTGACGTGTCACGTTCCGCTTCAGCTGACAGTGTGTTCACCAGCAGGTCTTTGCACCTCTCCAGGCTTGTGTCGGCCGGAAAGAGAGACACCACATAGTCTTTAAACCTAGGATCGAGCACGGTGGCCAAAATGTAGTGGTCTGATTTCAACAGATTGACCACCCTGGAATCCTGGCAAAGCGAATGAAGGGCTTCATCCACAAGTCCCACATGCCGAGCGGAATCGCTCCGTCTTAGCTCCTCCTTCACTTTCTCCAGCTGCTTCTGCAAAAGCCTGATGAGGGGAATGACCAGACTCAAGCTGGCAGTGTCTGAACTGACTTCACGTGTGGCAAGTTCGAAGGGCTGGAGAACCTTGCACAACACGGAAATCATTCTCCACTGCGCTTGAGTCAGGTGCATACCCCCTCCTTTGCCTATGTCATAGGTGGATGTATAGGCTTGTATGGCCTTTTGCTGCTCCTCCATCCTCTGAAGCATATAGAGGGTTGAGTTCCACCGCGTCACAACCTCTTGCTTCAGGTGATGGCGGGGCAGGTTCAAGAGTGTTTGCTGGTGCTCCAGTCTTCGGCACGCAGTCGCTGAATGGCGAAAGTGGCCAGAAATTTTTCGGGCCACCCAAAGCGTCTCCTGCATGCCCCTATCGCTTTTCAGAAAATTCTGCACCACCAAGTTTATTGTGTGAGCAAAACATGGGACGTGCTGGAATTTGCCCAGATGTAATGCCCGCACAATATTGGTGGCGTTGTCAGATATCACAAATCCCCAGGAGAGTCTAAGTGGGGTAAGCCACTGGGCGATGATTTCCCTCAGTTTCTCTAAGAGGTTGTCGGCGGTGTGCCTCTTACTGAAACCGGTGATACACAGCGTAGCCTGCCTTGGAACGAGCTGGCGTTTCTGAGATGCTGCTACTGGTGACGCTGCTGCTGTTGCTGCGTAAGGTGATACGTCTACCCAGTGGGCTGTCACAGTCATATAGTCCTTAGTCTGCCCTGTTCCACTTGTCCACATGTCCGTGGTTAAGTGGACATTGTGTACAACGGCATTTTTCAGGACACTGAGGACACTTTTTCTGACGTTTCTGTACAGTCTCGGTATCGCCTGCCTAGTGAAGTGGAATCTAGACGGGATTTGGAACCGGGGACACACTACCTCCATCATTTGTCTAAATCCCACTGCACTAATGGCGGATACCGGACGCACATCTAACACCAACATAGCAGTCAAGGCCTCAGTTATACGTTTTGCTTCAGGATGACTGCTGTCGTACTTCATCCTCCTCGCTAAGGACTGTTGGAGGGTCAATTGTTTAGTAAAAGTAGTGGTGTTCCTACTTCCTCTCTGGGATGATGAACGACTCCCAGCAGCAGCAACAGCAGCAGCGGCAGCAGTAGGCGTAGCAATGCAGGATCCTCCGGAGGAATCCCAGATAGGAGAGTCAGTCATGCCAGTGACATGGCCTACAGGACTACTTCCGATCCTGACTAAGGAGGAAATTGACGAGGAGGGAGTTGACGGTGTGGTTTGCAGGCGCTTGGATACAACAGGACAATGGGATTTAGGTGTCCCTGGACTGCTTACGGTCTTAGCCAAAGTTTCTGAACTTGACAGTAACTTTTTATGAACGCGCTGCAGGTGCCGTATAAGGGAGGATGTTCCTAGGTGGTTGACGTCCCTACCCCTACTTATTTCACCTTTACATATGGTACATATGGCAAGACAGTTGTTGTCCGGATTTGGATAGAAATATTGCCAGACCAAAGAGGTGGAATGTTTGGTCTTCTGCCCAGGCATGACCGTGATGGGCTTTGTCATCCCACGGACAACAACTGTCTCCCCCGGAGCCTGATTTAAACAAACCACATCACCATCAGAATCCTCCTTGCCAACTTCCTCCTCAGCGCCAGCTACACCAGTATCCTCATCCTGTTGTACTTCAACAGTGACATCTTCAATTTGCATATCAGCAAGTGGACTGTGGGTGCTCCTTTCAGCACTTGCAGGGGGCGTGCAAATGGTGGAAAGAGCCACCTCTTCCCGTCCAGTGCTGGGAAGGTCAGGCATCGCAACCACCACCACACTTGGACTCTCCTTGGGGATTTGTGATATCTTCTTAGAAAGCACAGTTCTTCGCTGTGCTTTTGCCAGCTTAACTCTTTTGATTTTTTTAGTGGGAGGAGGGCTTCCATCGTCATGTGAAGCTGAACCACTAGTCATGAACATACTAGGGATCGACCTTAGCCGTTCCTTGCCACTCCGTGTCGTAAATGGCATATTGGCAAGTTTACGTTTCTCTTCAGCTGATTTAAATGTCTTTTTCAAGGTCATTTTCCTGAACTTTGCCATTTGGGATTGTATGTGCCCTCTACTATGACATTGGGCATCGGCCTTGGCAGACGACGTTGATGGCATGTTATCGTCTATGTCATGACTAGTGGCAGCAGCTTCAGCACTAGGAGGAAGTGGTTCTTGATCTTTCTCTATTTTATTTTTATCGGAGAAAGTTTGGTCCTCCATTTATGTTATATCGATTTGATATATACGTGCGGCTAAACACAGAAAATAATTTTTTTTTTGGTTTGGACTGGAGTGTACTTTGGGGGTTACAGCACCCTTTAACGGTCAAGCCAGCCGGCCCTTTACTTATGACACAGGCGCACGCTTGGCACTACTTTGTTGATGCACGTGCGGCTACTGCGCACACAATTCACAAACACAGAAAATAATTTTTTTTTTGGTTTGGACTGGAGTGTACTTTGGGGGTTACAGCACCCTTTAACGGTCAAGCCAGCCGGCCCTTTACTTATGACACAGGTGCACGCTTGGCACTACTTTGTTGATGCACGTGCGGCTACTGCGCACACAATTCACAAACACAGAAAATAATTTTTTTTTTGGTTTGGACTGGAGTGTACTTTCGGGGGTTACAGCACCCTTAACGGTCAAGCCAGCCGGCCCTTTACTTATGACACAGGCGCACGCTTGGCACTACTTTGTTGATGCACGTGCGGCTACTGCGCACACAATTCACAAACACAGAAAATAATTTTTTTTTTGGTTTGGACTGGAGTGTACTTTGGGGGTTACAGCACCCTTTAACGGTCAAGCCAGCCGGCCCTTTACTTATGACACAGGTGCACGCTTGGCACTACTTTGTTGATGCACGTGCGGCTACTGCGCACACAATTCACAAACACAGAAAATAATTTTTTTTTTGGTTTGGACTGGAGTGTACTTTCGGGGGTTACAGCACCCTTAACGGTCAAGCCAGCCGGCCCTTTACTTATGACACAGGCGCACGCTTGGCACTACTTTGTTGATGCACGTGCGGCTACTGCGCACACAATTCACAAACACAGAAAATAATTTTTTTTTTGGTTTGGACTGGAGTGTACTTTCGGGGGTTACAGCACCCTTAACGGTCAAGCCAGCCGGCCCTTTACTTATGACACAGGCGCACGCTTGGCACTACTTTGTTGATGCACGTGCGGCTACTGCGCACACAATTCACAAACACAGAAAATAATTTTTTTTTTGGTTTGGACTGGAGTGTACTTTGGGGGTTACAGCACCCTTTAACGGTCAAGCCAGCCGGCCCTTTACTTATGACACAGGCGCACGCTTGGCACTACTTTGTTGATGCACGTGCGGCTACTGCGCACACAATTCATAAACACAGAAAATAATTTTTTTTTTGGTTTGGACTGGAGTGTACTTTCGGGGGTTACAGCACCCTTAACGGTCAAGCCAGCCGGCCCTTTACTTATGACACAGGTGCACACTTGGCACTACTTTGTTGATGCACGTGCGGCTACTGCGCACACAATTCACAAACACAGAAAATAATTTTTTTTTTGGTTTGGACTGGAGTGTACTTTCGGGGGTTACAGCACCATTAACGGTCAAGCCAGCCGGCCCTTTACTTATGACACAGGCGCACGCTTGGCACTACTTTGTTGATGCACGTGCGGCTACTGCGCACACAATTCACAAACACAGAAAATAATTTTTTTTTTGGTTTGGACTGGAGTGTACTTTCGGGGGTTACAGCACCCTTAACGGTCAAGCCAGCCGGCCCTTTACTTATGACACAGGCGCACGCTTGGCACTACTTTGTTGATGCACGTGCGGCTACTGCGCACACAATTCACAAACACAGAAAATATATTATTTTTTTAGCACTTGGGGGGAGCACCCCTGATGGACAGAGCACCCCCTGGACAACACTACAGCACTCCTTTAGGACTGGGACACTGCACAGGACTTTGGAGTGGACACAGCCCCTATGGAGAACTGACTGCACAACACAGTCCAGCCAGCCCCTATGGACTTTGAAGTAGTGGACACAGCCCCTATTAACAACAGCAGCACAGCACAACACAGCCAGCCCCTATGGACTTTGAAGTAGTGGACAACAGCAGCACTACACTACACTACACTACACAGCCCTAACTCCCACCCTCCCTCTTCACTGTCCACAGCCGAGTGAGAAAATGGCGCCGACGCGGGTACCTTATATAGGATCCAAAACCCGCGAGACTCGGAAACGGGATGATGACGTTTTGCCTCGATTTCAGGATCCGAGTCAGGCGGGAAAAGTCGAGCCTGACTCGGATCGGGCTCGGATCGGGGGGGCTCGGGGGGGTTCGGATTTCAGAAATCCGAACCCGCTCACCCCTACTTTCTACCCCATGTTTGATAGGTGAACAGAGGGCCTGATTCAGAGCCATCTCCGCTATTTATTAGATTAATCGAGTACATCGAAAGGCGTATGAACTGCTCGCAGTGCTTGTGGTAAGATTTTCCTACCGCAATCATGCGAGCAGTTCAGGCTAAAAGACAACCAAGTGACGTGGTCGATGACGCTGCTTTGTTAATTATGCACACCCTTAAAACGCCCGTTTTGACTGTTTGGCACGCCTGCGTTCGGATCTCCACTCCCCGTTTTCAAGCACCTTCCCCTGTTACCACCCACAAACGCCTCATTCTGTCACTCAAATTAGCAGGCACTCGCTATTTTGCGAGCACACGATTTCCGACAGCAATGACTGGTTCGCGCATGCGTATTACAACCCATACACATGCGCAGTTGTGCGAACATCGCTCGGAGCCAACGAGCGGCCGCTTACGTGCGGCTCTGAATCAGTCCCAGAGTAGAGATGGACGCTCACATAGGGATCACTGATCACTTGGCCATCTTTCCGGAGCAGATGATGGAACAAGAATAGGGAAAGCAGAGAGAATGTTATTTGCCCCCTCTCCAGAGACGTATTAATGGCAGGGGAGGCCCCCCTATGTACTATTGAGCGGGGACCCGCTGTACCTTCTGCTGGCGGCCATCACATGATATTTTCAAAAAGATATCACAGGGCTCACGGTGTCAGCGCCATTTTTCAGAATATATCACTCACAAGATGGCCACTGGCAGCAGTTATGTGGGTGGTGCTGCTCGGCATACAGTGGCCTTTATTCTGGGTGCTGGGAGTGTGGCACAGGGACCACCCCCCCAAAACACAGGTGTGCTCTGCACCCATTATAGATACGTTGCTGCCCCTCCGGCCTGTGCCATCCGTCCTTGGTGTAATGTGCGCCACAGTCTGCCCATAGACATCAATAGCCACTTGGTGAATTCCAGGCTCCGTTCCATTCACTCGTCACAAACAGACTGAACCAGCCAAAGTGTGGCACAGTCCCTTAGCCGACCCCATAAGACAATGCAGCAACATTACATTGAGGACAAGGACGATATAACGGCACCAAATCGTATCACTTCTCTGCAATGTGTTCCTGATCTCATGAGGACTAGTCCTGTATTGTTACTGTCAGTGATGGGAAAGGTATCGCTATTATTCCGAAATAATTGTCATGTATCTATCACACACTAGTTAGATATAAGTGACACTGAACCGGTTACTGACACAAAGCCTGGGAGGAGCAGGTACAAACTTATCAGATATTCAGATACAATATATTTCGGTAATTTGGCACATTCTGGCTGCAATAAATCAAAGCTTCTATCAATTATTGTTCATTTTGCAACCAGGACAGACCTGTTAGGTGAAGCACCTGCTGAGGACGCCTTGAATCTTTGCCATGTCCTTAAACAAGGAGCAAGAATCAGGACTTGGCAAGTGTTCCCTGTACAAGCCGTGCGAGGGGTGGGTGCAGGAATGGTGAGGAGATAGCAGATCAGCCTGAATATTTCCTTGTTTGCCAGACTGTGAGATAAACTTGGCACATCCACGCGTCGCTGGCGGGCACCATCCTTTCCAAATACATGGGGTCTCTCTCAACAAATTCCTCTTCTGTTTTTATCACAAATAAGGTATATGCTTTCTCCGTGGGGTGAGTACAACTCTGCATGTAGGGATCAATTGTTGGGAGCAGAGTCCCCGCTCTCTAAGGTCTCATACACACTGGCGTTAAGTTATGTGAGTTTTAATGGCATTTCTAACACTAGTGCAAAGCATGTGAGTGGGTCTGAGAACAGAACCCATTGTGTCCATAATCAGTACCCCCAACTATACTCCCTGCATTTAGCACAAGTGACTCCACCCCTAACCTGATTGCTAGCAGGAACACAAGCTAACAACCACTGGTAAAGTACATTTGAAGTTGCATTTTTAAACACAAGTTTCATGTAGTGTGCGCCCCCAGCCTTCAGATGGAACACAGCGATGTTCTGCAGAGAGGTCAGTAATGTAATAACCTGCAGTATAGATAACTATGTATCAATCAGGGGGAGAAGGATCAGAGTAATGCTCTGCAGATCTCTAGAGCAGTAATGTAATATCCTGCAGCAGAATATATCAATATTTATCTGTCTTTGGTAGATGGAACAGAGCAATGTTCTGCAGATCTCTAGAGAGGTCAGTAATGTAATATGTGGTAAAGGAGGGATCTATGATTGTGGATGATACAAAGCGAAAGCTGGACGGTATCAGTGTGCAGGTCACCTATCCAGCACCCGTTTCCTAATGCCAGGCACTGCCAATGCTTTACCACGTATGGTTGGTTGGTGCACTTTATGATGTAACCACCTGCTATAGGTGTGGGCAGGGCCGTAACTAGGGTGGTGCGACCAGTGCCATGGCAAAGGGAACCGCAGGGCAGGGGGCGCTGTTTGGCACTGTCAGTTTTCCTGTTATTATCATTCTCACTTGTAGCTTCCTCTTCATTTATCCCCAGCATCTCCTGGCCTCCCCTATCTCTTCCCTGGCCCTTCCCCATGAAGCCATGGCCCTCTCTCAGGTGCACTATATTATGTCCCTATTTATCCCCAGCATCTCCTGGCCTCCCCTATCTCTTCCCTGGCCCTTCCCCATGAAGCCATGGTCCTCTCTCAGGTGCACTATATTATGTCCCTATTTATACCCAGCATCTCCTGGCCTCCCCCTATCTCTTCCCTGGCCCTTCCCCATGAGGCCATGGTCCTCTCTCAGATGCACTATATTATGTCCCTATTTATCCCCAGCATCTCCTGACCTCCCCTATCTCTTCCCTGGCCCTTCCCCATGAGACCATGGCCCTCTCTCAGGTGCACTATATTATGTCCCTATTTATCCCCAGCATCTCCTGGCCTCTCCTATCTCTTCTCTGTCCCTTCCCCATGAGGCCATGGTCCTCTCTCAGGTGCACTATATTATGTCCCTATTTATCCCCAGCATCTCCTGGCCTCTCCTATCTCTTCCCTGGCCCTTCCCCATGAGGCCATGGCCCTCTCTCAGGTGCACTATATTATGTCCCTATTTATCCCCAGCATCTCCTGGCCTCTCCTATCTCTTCCCTGGCCCTTCCCCATGAGGCCATGGTCCTCTCTCAGGTGCACTATATTATGTCCCTATTTATCCCCAGCATCTCCTGGCCTCCCCCTATCTCTTCCCTGGCCCTTCCCCATGAGGCCATGGTCCTCTCTCAGATGCACTATATTATGTCCCTATTTATCCCCAGCATCTCCTGACCTCCCCTATCTCTTCCCTGGCCCTTCCCCATGAGACCATGGCCCTCTCTCAGGTGTACTATATTATGTCCCTATTTATCCCCAGCATCTCCTGGCCTCTCCTATCTCTTCTCTGTCCCTTCCCCATGAGGCCATGGTCCTCTCTCAGGTGCACTATATTATGTCCCTATTTATCCCCAGCATCTCCTGGCCTCCCCCTATCTCTTCCCTGGCCCTTCCCCATGAGGCCATGGTCCTCTCTCAGATGCACTATATTATGTCCCTATTTATCCCCAGCATCTCCTGACCTCCCCTATCTCTTCCCTGGCCCTTCCCCATGAGAACATGGCCCTCTCTCAGGTGCACTATATTATGTCCCTATTTATCCCCAGCATCTCCTGGCCTCCACTATCTCTTCCCTGGCCCTTCCCCATGAGGCCATGGCCCTCTCTCAGGTGCACTATATTATGTCCCTATTTATCCCCAGCATCTTCTGGCCTCCCCTATCTCTTCCCTGACCCTTCCCCATGAGGCCATGGCCCTCTCTCAGGTGCGCTATATTATGTCCCTATTTATCCCCAGCATCTCCTGGCTTCCTCTATCTCTTCCCTGGCCCTTCCCCATGAGGCCATGGCCCTCTCTCAGGTGCACTATATTATGTCCCTATTTATCCCAAGCATCTCCTGGCCTCCCCTATCTCTTCCCTGGCCCTTCCCCATGAGACCATGTCCCTCTCTCAGGTGCATTATATCATGTCCCTATTTATCCCCAGCATCTCCTGGCCTCTCCTATCTCTTCCCTGGCCCTTCCCCATGAGGCCATGGCCCTCTCTCAGGTGCACTATATTATGTCCCTATTTATCCCCAGCATCTCCTGGCCTCTCCTATCTCTTCCCTGGCCTTCCCCATGAGGCCACGGCCCTCTCTCAGGTGCACTATATTATGTCCCTATTTATCCCCAGCATCTCCTGGCCTCCCCTATCTCTTCCCTGGCCCTTCCCCATGAGGCCACGGCCCTCTCTCAGGTGCACTATATTATGTCCCTATTTATCCCCAGCATCTCCTGGCCTCCCCTATCTCTTCCCTGGCCCTTCCCCATGAGGCCATGGCCCTCTCTCAGGTGCACTATATTATGTCCCTATTTATCCCCAGCATCTCCTGGCCTCCCCTATCTCTTCCCTGGCCATTCCCCATGAGGCCATGGCCCTCTCTCAGGTGCACTATATTATGTCCCTATTTATCCCCAGCATCTCCTGGCCTCCCCTATCTCTTCCCTGGCCCTTCCCCATGAGGCCATGGCCCTCTCTCAGGTGCACTATATTATGTCCCTATTTATCCCCAGCATCTCCTGGCCTCCACTATCTCTTCCCTGGCCCTTCCCCATGAGGCCATGGCCCTCTCTCAGGTGCACTATATTATGTCCCTATTTATCCCCAGCATCTCCTGGCCTCCCCTATCTGTTCCCCGACCCTTCCCCATGAGGCCATGGCCCTCTCTCAGGTGCACTGTATTATGTCCCTATTTATCCCCAGCATCTCCTGGCCTCTCCTATCTCTTCCCTGGCCCTTCCCCATGAGGCCACGGCCCTCTCTCAGGTGCACTATATTATGTCCCTATTTATCCCCAGCATCTCCTGGCCTCCCCTATCACTTCCCTGGCCCTTCCCCATGAGGCCATGGCCCTCTCTCAGGTGCACTATATTATGTCCCTATTTATCCCCAGCATCTCCTGGCCTCCCCTATCTCTTCCCTGGCCCTTCCCCATGAGGCCACGGCCCTTTTTTAGGTGCACTATCTTATTTCCCTATTTAAAAAATGGAGGGGGAGGGGGGCAATGCTCTCTCTGGCACAGGGCACTAAAAAATCTAGTTACGGCTCTGGCTCTGGGTGAAACTGATTTACACACACACGCACGCACACACGCAGTTCTGCACTAGCTTTGACCCCAGCCCTTTGCAGGCTTAGAATTGTTCAGGACCTTCTGAGATCACAACTGAAAATACCCGATCTCTGGGAATCTCCTGAGGAACTTGCTCTTTGCACGTCTGCTCCAATAAAGGACAAAACATACAGGCAGGTCTGAGATTCTCGTTTTATGTCCTTCCCACCCAATCTGTTCCAGGATGACAGAAGACCTTCTCAGTGGTGCCAGGCAGCTTGGACCTCCGCCACCACTATTTAAAGTCATCTTGGAGCAGCCAAGCTACAGACAATCTAAAAGGTTTCTCCAGTCTAAATCTAGTAGAAGTATTTGTAGCACATTTTAGGAGTTCCAGATCCCTGGGGAATATGTCTGTGAGATCTGGGCTGTGTCTGAGATGTCTCCTCTCCAAATAGACAATGGTGCAGCTCTAGTGCAAGCTCTGATTAAGATGCAGGGGACATGAATATAATTACCAGTATAATAATTTACCAGCAATCTAACAATAGCTGTCCCATTGTCTCACATGATTATTATTTTCAGTCACCATTGTGCAGCCAAGTTTTCTTTACTCGTTCACTTTCTGTTCGTTGTGTTCTTTTTCCACCGACCCATCTACAGTATGACCCAAATTACCACTTTATTATGTTCCTTATTATTACTTTACTACTTCTCCATAATATTCTATGACGGTGCCTTGTGCTTCTATTACACTTGATCCCCAGGAGAAAAATAATCACCAAAACAATAGATACAGACAAAATGAGGATTGTAACAACCTTTATCGCCCACTACCCCATTATTAACCCTAAACGCTCCACTAACCGCTGACCTATGCTCCCTGCATTGCCATGCAGAGCAGCACAGAGACTGTCAGGAAGGCCACACATGAGAGGTCAGCAGCAGCAATCCTCAGCCCCACCCACTGTGCTTATCCTGCACTGCAGGGGCGTCCTCTCCTGTCTGTCCCGTCTCTATATCTGTGGTGGGAGCTGTTGGGGGGGCACAGGCATGTAGTGCACGCCACCACTCCCTCTGCGCACGCCGGACACTTGACAAGTCACAGCCGATTATTATATAAATTCCATACCTGCAAACATTTAAAAAGGGCAAACTCTAGACAGAATATGAGGAGAGACGAGTGGTGAGGAGGGATAGGTGGTCATGAGAGGTAGGTGGTGAGGAGAGATAGGTGGTGAGGAGGGATAGGTGGTCATGAGAGGTAGGTGGTGAGGAGAGGTAGGTGGTGAGGAGGGATAGGTGGTAAGAATGGATAGGGGTTGAGGAGAGGTAGGTGGTGAGGTGAGGTAGGTGGTAAGGAGGGATAGGTGGTGAGGAGAGGTAGGTGGTAAGGAGGGATAGGTGGTGAGGAGAGGTAGGTGGTGAGGATATATAAGTGGTGAGGAGAAATAGGTGGTGAGGAGGGATAGGTGGTGAGGAGAGGTAGGTGGTAAGGAGGGATAGGTGGTGAGGAGAGGTAGGTGGTAAGGAGGGATAGGTGGTGAGGAGAGGCAGGTGGTGAGGAGGGATAATTGGTGAGGAGAGGAATGTGGTAAGGAGGGATAGGTGGTGAGGCGAGGTAGGTGGTATGTAGGGATAAGTGGTGAGGAGCGGTAGGTGGTGAAGAGAGATAGGTGGTAAGGAGGGATAGGTGGTGAGAAGAGGTAGGTGGTGAGGAGAGATGAGTGGTAAGGAGGGATAGGTGGTGAGAAGAGGTAGGTGGAAAGGAGGGATAGGTGGTTAGGAGAGGTAGGTGGTAAGGAGAGATAGGTGGTAAGGAGAGGTAGGTGGTAAGGAGGGATAGGTGGTAAAGAGGGATAGGTGGTGAGGAGAGGTAGGTGGTAAGGAGGGATAGGTGGTGAGGAGAGGTAGGTGTAAGGAGGGATTGGTGGTGAGGAGGGATTGGTGGTGAGGAGGGATAGGTAGTAAGGAGAGGTAGTTGGTGAGGAGGGATAGGTAGTAAGGAGAGGTAGTTGGTGAGAAGGGATAGGTAGTAAGTAGAGATAGGTGGTTAGGAGAGGTAGGTGGTAAGGAGAGTTAAGTGCTGAAGAGAGGTAGGTGGTAAGAAGGGATAGGTGGTAAGGAGGGATAGGTGGTGAGGAGAGGTAGGTGGTAAGGAGGTATTGGTGGTGAGGAGGGATAGGTAATAAGGAGAGGTAGTTGGTGAGAAGGGATAGGTAGTAAGTAGAGATAGGTGGTAAGGAGGGATAGGTGGTGAGGAGAGGCAGGTGGTAAGGAGGGATAGGTGGTGAGGAGAGGTAGGTGGTAAGGAGGGATAGGTGGTGAGAAGAGGTAGGTGGTGAGGAGAGATGAGTGGTAAGGAGGGATAGGTGGTGAGAAGAGGTAGGTGGAAAGGAGGGATAGGTGGTTAGGAGAGGTAGGTGGTAAGGAGAGATAGGTGGTGAGGAGAGGTAGGTGGTAAGGAGGGATAGGTGGTAAAGAGGGATAGGTGGTGAGGAGAGGTAGGTGGTAAGGAGGGATAGGTGGTAAAGAGGGATAGGTGGTGAGGATAGGTAGGTGGTAAGGAGGGATTGGTGGTGAGGAGGGATTGGTGGTGAGGAGGGATAGGTAGTAAGGAGAGGTAGTTGGTGAGGAGGGATAGGTAGTAAGGAGAGGTAGTTGGTGAGAAGGGATAGGTAGTAAGTAGAGATAGGTGGTAAGGAGGGATATGTGGTTAGGAGAGGTAGGTGGTAAGGAGAGATAAGTGGTGAGGAGCGGTAGGTAGTAAGGAGGGATAGGTGGTAAGGAGGGATAGGTGGTGAGGAGAGGTAGGTGGAAAGGAGGTATTGGTGGTGAGGAGGGATAGGTAATAAGGAGAGGTAGTTGGTGAGAAGGTATAGGTAGTAAGTAGAGATAGGTGGTAAGGAGGGATAGGTGTTGAGGAGAGATACAAGATACCGGAACACAGAGAGAGGGGGCTCATATCGCTGTATCATCAGCCCGTGAGTATATGAAGCTCACACTGTGAGAACGTGGTCCGATCATCTCAGACCTGCCTGCGGCTGTGACAGCTTGTTCCGCCTGGCCTAGCGGTTACTATCTGGTTACATCTGCATAGAGACTGTGGTCCTGATTCAGACCCGTTTGCTATATGCGTGCAGTCGCAAGCGGCCCGATGTTCTGCGTACGCGCATGCGCACGCTTCGTTCTGCGCATGTGCGAACTACTCACTGCGATTGCATACCGCTCCCTCGCCCAGCAAAGGCAGCCCAGTGTAATGAGTGACAGGAGAGGCCGTTTGTGGGTGGTAACAGGGGCAGGACACTAATAATGGGGGGTTGGAGAGGCGTGCCTGGGTGTTTCAACGCTGTTTTTAAAGGCGTGCATAATTAACAGGCAGCGTCATAGTACACGTCACTTGCCTTTTTTTTTACACTGATTTCCTCGACAATACTTGCGGCATGCTAAAGCAACCTCACGCACTGCGTTCACATCCGATGATGCTTGATGTACCAATGTTTTAATACACTTCCTGGAGATGACGTGGTGCAGGTGGGCGGCTCTGCCTGTGCGATTGGGCGTACGCATACACAAAGTGACCGCACGCTAAGACATGGTGGACGTGCTTATGCCTAGGCGAGCGATCGCTTCCCATGGCGTCACTTTTAAAAATTTGCATACGCATCTAGCGAGCGTACATAGATAGCGACCAGGTCTGAATCAGGCCGGGTGTCCATTCTCCCACTGTTATTTTGTATTTGAATTGGAGAGCTACATTTTGTTGGATCAATGTGGTGTCTCTACACAATACTATATATTTCAGCACAAGGTCTCCCAATACAGCTCTGGGAATAAGTGCCTGTGATCACAGTGTGGTCACTGATTTTTTTTTTGTGCACCATAAATCATAAATTCATCGTAATACGTGACTTTTTCCCTGTACATAGAGGATCAATATTTTTCATCTGCCAAAATTATTAGCCTAACATTGTATATTTTTGTGGAAGGGTTAATGTTCCGTTTATAAGAAAACTCTTCAGCTCTGAATTGAACTATCTGCTGTTATTTGTATAGATTCAATTGTGACGGATTATAGTGATTAGCAACATTGTATATTTATATATTCTTATTTATTTCTATTACAGTGTAACAGTTTGAATCAAACAACTATTTTTTATTTTTCAGTGTTATATTATTTTTTATTTATTCATGCTATGGTATATTTCTTCATGTGTTATTCTTAGTGGTTACTACATTTTTGTTAATGCAAACTTACTGTATATACATTCCATTCTTTTACTATTTATTTAGATTTCTCTTGTTCAATATAGTTAGCGCGGATTACGTTTTTTTTGCTTTTTACATATTACAAACACACACACAGAGTTTGCATATCTGTTGCAGCTCTATATTATATCTTATTTTGTGTAGTAGACCAATAAATGGATAGAGGCGCTAGAATTATGTTTTTTTGTTCTAGGTAAGGAGGGATAGGTGGTGAGGAGGGATAGGTGGTAAGGAGAGGTAGGTGGTGAGGAGGGATAGGTGGTAAGGAGAGGTAGGTGGTAAGGAGGGATAGGTGGTAAGGAGAGGTAGGTGGTAAGGAGGGATAGGTGGTGAGGAGAGATAGGTGGTGAGGAGGAATAGGTCGTCAGGAGGGATAGGTGGTGAGGAGGGATAGGCGGTGAAGAGAGATAGGTGGTGAGGATAGATAGGTGGTAAGGAGGGATAGGTGGTGAGGAGAGATAGGTGGTAAGGAGGGATAGGTGGTGAGGAGAGATAGGTGGTAAGGAGAGATAGGTATTAAGGAGGGATAGGTGGTGAGGAGGGATAGGTGGTAAGGAGAGATAGGTGGTGAGGAGGGATAGGTGGTAAGGAGACATAGGTGGTAAGGAGACATAGGTGGTAAGGAGAGATAGGTATTAAGGAGGGATAGGTGGTGAGGAGGGATAGGTGGTGAGGAGATATAGGTGGTGAGGATAGATAGGTAGTAAGGAGGGATAGGTAGTAAGGAGATATAGGTGTGATTCAGATATGTGGTGAGGATAGATAGGTAGTAAGGAGGGATAGGTAGTAAGGAGATATAGGTGTGATTCAGATATGTGGTGAGGAGAGATAGGTGGTGAGGAGATATAGGTAGAAAGGAGAGATAGGTGTGAGGAGATATAGGTGGTAAGGAGGGATAGGTGGTAAGGAGATATAGGTGGTAAGGAGAGATAAGTAGTAAGGAGATATAGGTGTGATATAGAGAGATATGTGGTGAGGAGAGATAGGTGGTAAGGAGAGATAGGTATTAAGGAGAGATAGATGGTGAGGAGAGATCGGTGGTGAGGAGTGATAGGTGGTAAGGAGATATAGGTGGTAAGGAGAGTTAGGTGGTGAGGAGGGATAGGTGGTGAGGAGGGATAGGTGGTTAGGAGGAATAGGTGGTGAGGAGAGATAAGTAGTAAGGAGATATAGGTGTGATATAGAGAGATAGGTAGTGAGGAGAGATAGGTATTAAGGAGAGATCGGTGGTGAGGAGAGATCGGTGGTGAGGAGGGATAGGTGTTGAGGAGTGATAGGTGGTAAGGAGATATAGGTGGTAAGGAGAGTTAGGTGGTGAGGAGGGATAGGTGGTAAGGAGGGATAGGTGGTAAGGAGGGATAGGTGGTAAGGAGAGATAAGTAGTAAGGAGATATAGGTGTGATATAGAGAGATATGTGGTGAGGAGAGATAGGTGGTGAGGAGGGATAGGTGGTAAGGAGAGATAGGTATTAAGGAGAGATAGGTGGTGAGGAGGGGAAGCAATCGGGAAGCCGACTGCCTAAATACCAGCAGCTGGCTTCCCGACTGACTTATCCCGGCACGGGTGAAATGCCGGGCGTCTAGATGTAGGCGCCCACATTTCCCCGGTGCCGGGAGACCGGCGCCCGGCATCACGATCGTAGTTTTGCCGGGCGCCGCGAGCGGACCGCCGCAGGGGGGGAGGGTTAGGCTTAGGGTTCCCGGGGGGGACTTAGGGTTAGGCACCCCCCCGGGAGGGTTAGGGTTAGGCTAGGGGGAGGGAGGGTTATGGTTAGGCACCCCCGGGGGGGACTTAGGGTTAGACACCCCCCGGGGGACTTAGGTTTAGGCAGCGGGGAAGGGGGTGGTTAGGGTTAGGCACTTAGAGGGGGGGATTAGGGTTAGGCACTTGGGAGGGGAAGTTAGGGTTAGGCACCCCTAAGGAGGGTTAGGGTTAGGGGGGTTAGGTTAGTCTATACTTACCTATCCACGATCGGGATTTCCAGCGCTGTGCGGCCGGCGGTATATCATACCCATTCTGGTGAAGAGAGATAGGTGGTGAGGAGGGATAGGTAGTAAGGAGATATAGGTGTTGAAGAGAGATAGGTGGTGTGGACAGATCATTGGTGAGATAGAGAGATCGGTGGGGAGAAGGAGAGATAGGCAGTGAGGACAGATAGGTGGTTGGTAATGAAGAGAGACAGGTGTTGAGGAGAGATGGGTGGTGAAAAGAGGTATGTGGTGAGGAGAGATGGGGGTGAGAAAAGATGGATGGGGAGCAGAGATAGGTGGTGAGGAGGGAGGGGTGGTGATTACAGATAAGTAGTGAGGAGAGATAGGTTGTGAGGAGGCTTAAGTGGTGACAAGAGATAGATGATGAAAGAGAGATGGTGAGGAGACAGATATGGTCAGGTGTGGCAGGTGATGAGGAGAGTAAGATAGAGTGTGAACAGATAGGTGGTGAGGAGGGATAGGTTTGGGGAAAAAGATAGGTGGTGATGAGAGAGAGAGTGTGTGGACAGATAGGTGGTGAGGAGTGATAGGTAGTGAGGCAGTGGCGTAACTTCATCCCAGGTGCCCGGAGGCAAGATAAATGTTGGTGCCCCCCCTAAATTAAAATGTACCACCCCCCCAAGCACCTATGCCAGCCCCAGCTGCCGCCCTCCTATGCAGTTCCCCCAGTAGTGGTCCCCCTGCGCAGTGCCCTCTGTAGAGGTTCCCCTATGCAGTGCCGCCTATGTAGTGCCCCCCAGTAATGGTCCCCCTATGCAGTACCTCCAGTAGCGGTCCCCCTTTGCAGTGCCCTAGTACTAAAGGCCCCTGTAGTGCTCCCAGTACTAAGCCCCCTGTAGAAAGCCCCCAGTAATGCCCCCTGCAGTAAGCCCCCAGTAATGCCCCCTGTATCAAGCCCCCTGTAATGCTCCCTGTAGAAAGCCCCCAGTAATGCCCCCTGTAGTAAGCCCCCGTAATGACCCCTGTAGTAAGCCCCCGGTAATGCCCCCTGTAGTGAGCCCACAACAATGCCCCCTGTAGTGAGCCCCCCCCGCGAGTGCACACACATACAAAAAATTAAAAATTTAAAAAATACTTACCTGAAACCTCGCTCCAGTCCTGCTGCCTTCCGTCCCCGGCGCCCGCTCCTCGGAACTATGGGAGTGACGTCATGATGTCACTTCCATAGTGCATTGCGGGATCCGGAAGCGGAGCTTAATGTGAGCTCCGTTCCTCCGGCTACCGCAGGGGGGAATGAAGGAGCCGGGCGCCCGCTGGTAATACACTCAGCGGGCGCCCGGCAAATAGGGGGTGCGACTGCAGCCCCCGTATTGATGCCGCTGGAGGTGGAGCGCCGATCAGCGGTGCTCCATCTCCATGGCAGTGACCGGAACGGCCCGGGGGACAATGGAGCCAGGGCCCCCTTAAAGGCTGGAGCCCGGCGGCAAATGACTCCATTGTCTCCGGGAGTTCCTCCACTGTAGTGAGGTGTGGTAGGTGATGGGAAGGTACATGAATGGCCACACTGGCTTGGTGGGACCCATCTCTTCCTTATGAGTATGAGACAGGAAGGTGCTAACTAGCTTTTCTAATGCTGCAGCAGATGAGTGCAGCAGCCAATCACACGCCAGGACCAGTGCGTTGTCATGCTCAGCGCCAGCTGCGGAAAGTCACCATGGTGGCCTGTATTTTCTGTCATATTTATTCTGTCTACAGTTACAGTTACTATAACACTGGTTTTATTTCATATCACGTGTGTAATATGGTGTCGCTTGTAACTTACCTTTGGAGATATTTTTGATTTTATACCAATCCCTTGTAGTGGCCGGATTCTGGCATTCCGGTGTCCAATAGTGTATTCTGCGCTGCCTAGTAAATCTACACCAATATAATAAGTGTTTTTGCATCTTTCAATGTAAGTTTTTTACCATGGAATTCGCCTCTCACCACTTGCTAAGCGCATGGAGAGCCAACAAAAGCGCTGCTTAGTAAATCTACACTGATGTATAATAATTGTTTTTGTTTCATCCGATATAAAACGCTCTGACAGTCATAGGGGATTCTCCCCTAATTCATCATTTTACTTCACACACTAGTGCGCCGCGAGCAGTTTCCAAGTGTGCCGCGGCGGTCAGCTAAGCGCACTTATACTGTGGTGTGTTTTATTCCTGTGGAGGCCAATATGTGTGTTTTATTCCTGTGGAGGCCAATTTGTGTGTTTTATTCCTGTGGAGGCCAACGTAGTGTGTTTTATTCCTGTGGAGGCCAATGTAGCATGTTTTATTCCTGTGGAGGCCAATGTAGCATGTTTTATTCCTGTGGAAGCCAATGTAGTGTGTTTTATTCCTGTGGAGGCCAATGTAGTGAGTTTTATTCCTGTGGAGGCCAATATGTGTGTTTTATTCCTGTGGAGGCCAATATGTGTGTTTTATTCCTGTGGAGGCCAATGTAGTGTGTTTTATTCCTGTGGAGGCCAATATGTGTGTTTTATTCCTGTGGAGGCCAATGTCGTGTGTTTTATTCCTGTGGAGGCCAATGTAGCGTGTTTTATTCCTGTGGAGGCCAATGTAGTGTGTTTTATTCCTGTGGAGGCCAATGTAGCATGTTTTATTCCTGTGGGGGCCAATGTAGTGTGTTTTATTCCTGTGGAGGCCAATGTAGTGTGTTTTATTCCTGTGGAGGCCAATATGTGTGTTTTATTCCTGTGGAGGCCAATATGTGTGTTTTATTCCTGTGGAGGCCAATGTAGCATGTTTTATTCCTGTGGAGGCCAATGTAGCATGTTTTATTCCTGTGGAAGCCAATGTAGTGTTTTATTCCTGTGGAGGCCAATATGTGTGTTTTATTCCTGTGGAGGCCAATATGTGTGTTTTATTCCTGTGGAGGCCAATGTAGTGTGTTTTATTCCTGTGGAGGCCAATATGTGTGTTTTATTCATGTGGCGGCCAATATGTGTGTTTTATTCCTGTGGAGGCCAATGTAGTGTGTTTTATTCCTGTGGAGGCCAATGTAGCGTGTTTTATTCCTGTGGAGGCCAATGTAGAGTGTTTTATTCCTGTGGAGGCCAATGTAGCATGTTTTATTCCTGTGGAGGCCAATGTAGCATGTTTTATTCCTGTGGAGGCCAATGTAGTGTGTTTTATTCCTGTGGAGGCCAATGTAGTGTGTTTTATTCCTGTGGAGGCCAATGTAGTGTGTTTTATTCCTGTGGAGGCCAATATGTGTGTTTTATTCATGTGGCGGCCAATATGTGTGTTTTATTCCTGTGGAGGCCAATGTAGTGTGTTTTATTCCTGTGGAGGCCAATGTAGCGTGTTTTATTCCTGTGGAGGCCAATGTAGAGTGTTTTATTCCTGTGGAGGCCAATGTAGCATGTTTTATTCCTGTGGAGGCCAATGTAGCATGTTTTATTCCTGTGGAGGCCAATGTAGTGTGTTTTATTCCTGTGGAGGCCAATGTAGTGTGTTTTATTCCTGTGGAGGCCAATGTAGTGTGTTTTATTCCTGTGGAGGCCAATGTAGCGTATTTTATTCCTGTGGAGGCCAATGTAGAGTGTTTTATTCCTGTGGAGGCCAATGTAGCATGTTTTATTCCTGTGGAGGCCAATGTAGTGTGTTTTATTCCTGTGGAGGCCAATGTAGTGTGTTTTATTCCTGTGGAGGCCAATGAAGTGTGTTTTATTCCTGTGGAGGCCAATATGTGTGTATATTGTTATGTGGGAGCCAATGGTTATATGTTTTCATTGGTCACGCACACACCGCATAGCCGGATGGCGTGCCTTGGTAATTTACAATTCTTGTGTAGTGCGCCTTGAGTTGGAAAGGTTGAAACCGCTGCCGTAGGGGGATAGCTCACATATAGCCGGCGGATGCGGTTTACATCACTATAACTCTAGCACTGTGTATTCCTAAAATAAACTCTGCACAGTTAGCCGACGGGTGACTTTTCTTTTGCTTTTCAGCAATTAATTTCCAGGCGTCCCCCCCGTACTGACATTCACACGTTCCCTTTCCCTGTTCTCACTTCCCCATCCCACACATTCGTCCTCCTCCTGCTTCCCCACCAGTTGTATCTCTACGTCTTTGCCGTATGGTTACCGTGTGTCTCCGCTGCAAACAAGCCGGGGGTTCTGCTGTCGCCTGGCTGTAACCCACAACTGCCACTCTCTCTGGCGCAAGCTGGGCAGGGTCACCCGTCTCCCCAAACGTCTTCCAACGTTCTCGTTGGAACTAATCTCCAAAAGGGAGGGGAAAAAAAAGAGTGTCAGGGTCACACCTGTCAGCGCGCTAGCTCTCTGTCGATGGCGTACACGCTGCCCTCGCACTAAGCAATGAGTGTAACACGCCGGCTGTTCCCATTTTGCAATTATCTGCTTCCATGTTCTGAGTGACAGCAGACGTATTGCGCACAGTAATAATAACATATTTCCCTCTTCCTCGTCCTTTCTAGAATCCCGCAGAAGGCAGAGAGATTCGCTTTTCCGGGCTCTCAGTGTTAGCAAACAATGGCTGGGCTTCTGGCTCATTGTTTGTCAGCTTTTGTGCCTCCGAGATGGGATGAAGGAGCACGTCAGCCCCTGTCCCGGCAGGAGGCCGGAGCTGTGAGAAATGGCGGGTCTGGCTGACCTTCTCCCTGACCAGAGGCCGCACCGTGCTGAGAGTCAGCCGCAAAGCAGGACGGTGGAGGAGAGTTCTGCCGGGGACAGGCGCAGCTTCGGGGGAGTTAAACACGATTCCTGTTCTCTGGAATAACCAAGCTCGTGTTCCATGGTGTTGTGCATGACATAGGGGTCAGGTTATTAAGCTGGGAAAAGGGCTTGCTGCAATGTTTCCCAACTTATTAAATGGTTAACAACGATGGTTTACCGCAATTCGCTATTGCTGGTTAACGCCATCTTGGGGTGGTATTACTCTATACCCGGCAATGGGGACTGCGAAAAGTGGGACTGTCAGACTGCTGTTGGCCGCGCTTGTGCATTCTATAGTGACCCTTCGCTGGCAGCGCTAGGATGCCAGGGAAACGTATAAGTACAGAGGGGCTTAATCACTTGTCTTTTTATTTTCTTAGTGTCATTATAAGGTTAAAATGTGCAAAGTGACAATTTGTGGTGCCACCGAGGGCCTCATTTGGAGTTAGCAGTAAACCCTGCTAGATGGCGCAAGTTTGCACCGCGATAAAACCCATGCTGCACTAAGGGACCCATTTATCAAAGTGTATTTGAGGTAAAATCCCCTCCTCGGCTAAGGCGGATGTGCATGTGCAGTCCACGGGGCTACGCATGTGCACCACCCCCTGCGCTGGCCGGCAGCTCTGTATATATATATACACATATGTTACATTTAGAGATGTGTGCTGGATGCTGGCCTAAACCTAACCCTCACCATTAGTGCCCAAACTTAACCCCTAACACTAACCCTCCCCCTAACCCCGCTACTTACCTTCGGGATTTCTGATAGGTGGGATTCCAGGGCCGACATTCTGACCGCGGCAATCCCCTTGGTCGAGATATTGACCGTATCCTGTGTGCTGACCCCCATGTTTTGGATCTGAATTAAAAAAAAAAAAAATGTAATAAAAAGTTTTTTAAAAACAACTAAAATAATATAATATAATTTTTGCAATCCAAAACCCGAAATTCGTATTTAAAATCCGAATTCCAAACCGCTGTAAGATCAGAACTGCGACTCGGATTTATCTGGAGATATCACCTCAGGAGATTAGTACCGCGAATGGGGTCTGTCTGAATTCACGATTCTGGTGGATTCGGATTTTTGGAGAACCGAAACCCACATCGCTAGTTACATTATACCCACCTTTATTTACTAACAAACAGGAATATTTATTTCTAGGATCCTGGGCAATAGTCTCATTCATTTCAATGATGTCCAGAATAAAGAAAATTACTTATTTGATTGATATATTTGTTTTTCCTGTTAGCGCCTTTCTGAGGTGTATCACCATGGCGAGCACGATGCTTGTATCCTGGGAATGTCTTCGAGAGCCGTAACTAGACTTTTTGGTGCCCTGTGCCAGAGAGAGCATTGGCGCCCCCTCATTTTTTAAAGAGGGACATCAGATAGTGCACAAGAAAAAGGGACATGGTATCATGGGGAAGGGCCAGGGAAGAGATAGGGAGAGGCCAGGAGATGCTGGGGATAAATAGGGACATAATATAGTGCACCTGAGAGAGGGCCATGGCCATGGGGAAGGGCCAGGGAAGAGATAGGGAGAGGCCAGGAGATGCTGGGGATAAATAGGGACATAATATAGTGCACCTGAGAGAGGGCCATAGCCTCATGGGGAAGGGCCAGGGAAGAGATAGGGGAGGCCAGGAGATGCTGGGGATAAATAGGGACATAATATAGTACCCCTGAGAGAGGGCCATGGCCTCATGGGGAAGGGCCAGGGAAGAGTTAGGGGAGGCCAGGAGATGCTGGGGATAAGTAGGGACATAATATAGTGCGCCTGAGAGAGGGCCATGGCCTCATGGGGAAGGGCCAGGGAAGAGATGGGGAGGCCAGGAGATGCTGGGGATAAATAGGGACATAATATAGTGCACCTGAGAGAGAGCCATGGCCTCATGGGGAAGGGCCAGGGAAGAGATAGGGGAGGCCAGGAGATGCTGGGGATAAATAGGGACATAATATAGTGCACCTGAGAGAGAGCCATGGCCTCATGGGGAAGGGCCAGGGAAGAGATAGGGGAGGCCAGGAGATGCTGGGGATAAATAGGGACATAATATAGTGCACCTGAGAGAGGGCCATGACCTCATGGGGAAGGGCCAGGGAAGAGATAGGAGAGGCGAGGAGACGCTGGGGATAAATAGGGACATAATATAGTGCACCTGAGAGAGAGCCATGGCCTCATGGGGAAGGGCCAGGGAAGAGATAGGGGAGGCCAGAAGATGCTGGAGATAAATAGGGACATAATATAGTGCACCTGAGAGAGAGCCATGGCCTCATGGGGAAGGGTCAGGGAAGAGATAGAGGAAGACAGGAGATGCTGGGGATCAATAGAGACATAATATAGTGCACCTGAGAGAGGGCCATGGCCTCATGGGGAAGGGCCAGGGAAGAGATAGGGGAGGCCAGGACATGCTGGGGATAAATAGGGACATAATATAGTGCACCTGAGAGAGGGCCATGGCCTCATTGGGAAGGGCCAGGGAGGAATAGGAGAGGCCAGGAGATGCTGGGGATAAATAGGGACATAATATAGTGCACCTGAGAGAGGGCCATGGCCTCATGGGGAAGGGCCAGGGAAGAGATAGGAGAGGGCAGGAGATGCTGGGGATCAATAGGGACATAATATAGTGCACCTGAGAGAGGGCCATGGCCTCATGGGGAAGGGCCAGGGAAGAGATAGGAGAGGTCAGGAGATGCTGGGGATCAATAGGGACATGATATAGTGCACCTGAGAGAGGGCCATGGCCTCATGGGGAAGGGCCAGGGAAGAGATAGGAGAGGCCAGGAGATGCTGGGGATCAATAGGGACATAATATAGTGCACCTGAGAGAGGGCCATGGCCTCATGGGGAAGGGCCAGGGAAGAGATAGGGGAGGCCAGGAGATGCTGGGGATAAATAGGGACATAATATAGTGCACCTGAGAGAGGACCATGGCCTCATGGGGAAGGGCCAGGGAAGAGATAAGGGAGGCCAGGAGATGCTGGGGATAAATAGGGACATAATATAGTGCACCTGAGAGAGGGCCATGGCCTCATGGGGAAGGGCCAGGGAAGAGATAGGGGAGGCAAGGAGATTCTGGGGATAAATAGGGACATAATATAGTGCACCTGAGAGAGGGCGATGGCCTTATGGGGAAGGGCCAGGGAAGGGATAGGGGAGGACAGGAGATGCAGGGGATAAATAGGGACATAATATACTGCACCAGAGAGAGGACCATGGCCTCATGGGGAAGAGCCAGGGAAGAGATAGGGGAGGCCAGGAGACGCTGGGGATAAATAGGGACATAATATAGTGCACCTGAGAGAGAGCCATGGCCTCATGGGGAAGGGCCAGGGAAGAGATAGGGGAGGCCAGGAGACACTGGGGATAAATAGGGACATAATATAGTGCACCAGAGAGAGGGCCATGGCCTCATGGGGAAGGGCCAGGGAAGAGATAGGAGAGGCCAGGAGACGCTGGGGATAAATAGGGACATGATATAGTGCACCTGAGAGAGGGCCATGGCCTCATGGGGAATGGCCAGGGAAGAGATAGGAGAGGGCAGGAGATGCTGGGGATCAATAGGGACATAATATAGTGCACCTGAGAGAGGGCCATGGCCTCATGGGGAAGGGCCAGGGAAGAGATAGGAGAGGGCAGGAGATGCTGGGGATCAATAGGGACATAATATAGTGCACCTGAGAGAGGGCCATGGCCTCATGGGGAAGGGCCAGGGAAGAGATAGGAGAGGCCAGGAGATGCTGGGGATCAATAGGGACATGATATAGTGCACCTGAGAGAGGGCCATGGCCTCATGGGGAAGGGCCAGGGAAGAGATAGGAGAGGCCAGGAGATGCTGGGGATCAATAGGGACATAATATAGTGCACCTGAGAGAGGGCCATGGCCTCATGGGGAAGGGCCAGGGAAGAGATAGGGGAGGCCAGGAGATGCTGGGGATAAATAGGGACATAATATAGTGCACCTGAGAGAGGACCATGGCCTCATGGCGAAGGGCCAGGGAAGAGATAGGGGAGGCCAGGAGATGCTGGGGATAAATAGGGACATAATATAGTGCACCTGAGAGAGGGCCATGGCCTCATGGGGAAGGGCCAGGGAAGAGATAGGGGAGGCAAGGAGATTCTGGGGATAAATAGGGACATAATATAGTGCACCTGAGAGAGGGCGATGGCCTCATGGGGAAGGGCCAGGGAAGGCATAGGGGAGGACAGGAGATGCAGGGGATAAATAGGGACATAATATACTGCACCAGAGAGAGGACCATGGCCTCATGGGGAAGAGCCAGGGAAGAGATAGGGGAGGCCAGGAGACGCTGGGGATAAATAGGGACATAATATAGTGCACCTGAGAGAGAGCCATGGCCTCATGGGGAAGGGCCAGGGAAGAGATAGGGGAGGCCAGGAGACACTGGGGATAAATAGGGACATAATATAGTGCACCAGAGAGAGGGCCATGGCCTCATGGGGAAGGGCCAGGGAAGAGATAGGAGAGGCCAGGAGACGCTGGGGATAAATAGGGACATGATATAGTGCACCTGAGAGAGGGCCATGGCCTCATGGGGAAGGGCCAGGGAAAAGATAGGAGAGGCCAGGAGACGCTGTGGATAAATAGGGACATGATATAGTGCACCTGAGAGAGGGCCATGGCCTCATGGGGAAGGGCCAGGGAAGAGATAGGAGAGGCCAGGAGATGCTGGGGATAAATAGGGACATGATATAGTGCACCTGAGAGAGGGCCATGGCCTCATGGGGAAGGGCCAGGGAAGAGATAGGAGAGGCCAGGAGATGCTGGGGATAAATAGGGACATAATATAGTGTACCTGAGAGAGGGCCATGGCCTCATGGGGAAGGGCCAGGGAAGAGATAGGGGAGGCCAGGAGATGCTGGGGATAAATAGGGACATAATATAATGCACCTGAGAGAGGGCCATGGCCTCATGGGGAAGGGCCAGGGAAGAGATAGGAGAGGCCAGGAGATGCTGGGGATAAATAGAGACATAATATAGTGCACCTGAGCGAGGGCCATGGCCTCATGGGGAAGGGCCAGGGAAGAGATAGGGGAGGCCAGGAGATGCTGGGGATAAATAGGGACATAATATAGTGCACCTGAGAGAGGGCCATGGCCTCATGGGGAAGGGCCAGGGAAGAGATAGGGGAGGCCAGGGGATGCTGGGGATAAATAGGGACATAATATAATGCACCTGAGAGAGGGCCATGGCCTCATGGGGAAGGGCCAGGGAAGAGATAGGAGAGGCCAGGAGATGCTGGGGATAAATAGAGACATAATATAGTGCACCTGAGAGAGGGCCATGGCCTCATGGGGAAGGGCCAGGGAAGAGATAGGGGAGGCCAGGAGATGCTGGGGATAAATAGGGACATAATATAGTGCACCTGAGAGAGGGCCATGGCCTCATGGGGAAGGGCCAGGGAGGAATAGGAGAGGCCAGGAGATGCTGGGGATAAATAGGGACATAATATAGTGCACCTGCGAGAGGGCCATGGCCTCATGGGGAATGGCCAGGGAAGAGATAGGAGAGGCCAGGAGATGCTGGGGATAAATAGGGACATGATATAGTGCACCTGAGAGAGGGCCATGGCCTCATGGGGAAGGGCCAGGGAAGAGATAGGAGAGGCCAGGAGATGCTGGGGATAAATAGGAACATGATATAGTGCACCTGAGAGAGGGCCATGGCCTCATGGGGAAGGGCCAGGGAAGAGATAGGGGAGGCCAGGAGATGCTGGGGATAAATAGGGACATAATATAGTGCACCTGAGAGAGGGCCATGGCCTCATGGGGAAGGGCCAGGGAAGAGATAGGGGAAGCCAGGAGATGCTGGGGATAAATAGGGACATAATATAGTGCACCTCAGAGAAGACCATGGCCTCATGGGGAAGGGCCAGGGAAGAGATAGGGGAGGCCAGGAGATGCTTGGGATAAATAGGGACATAATATAGTGCACCTGAGAAAGGGCGATGGCCTCATGGGGAAGGGCCAGGGAAGGGATAGGTGAGACCAGGAGATGCTGGGGATAAATAGGGACATAATATAGTGCACCTGAGAGAGGGCGATGGCCTCATGGGGAAGGGCCAGGGAAGAGATAGGAGAGGCCAGGAGATGCTGGGGATAAATAGGGACATAATATAATGCACCTGAGAGAGGGCCATGGCCTCATGGGGAAGGGCCAGGGAAGAGATAGGAGAGGCCAGGAGATGCTGGGGATAAATAGGGACATAATATAATGCACCTGAGAGAGGGCCATGGCCTCATGGGGAAGGGCCAGGGAAGAGATAGGAGAGGCCAGCAGATGCTGGGGATAAATAGGGACATAATATAGCGCATCTGCGAGAGGGCCATGGCCTCATGGGGAAGGGCCAGGGAAGAGATAGGGGAGGCCAGGAGATGCTGGGGATAAATAGGGACATAATATAGCGCACCTGAGAGAGGGCCATGGCCTCATGGGGAAGGGCTAGGGAAGAGATAGGGGAGGCCAGGAGATGCTGGGGATAAATAGGGACATAATATAGTGCACCTGAGAGAGGGCCATGGCCTCATGGGGAAGGGCCAGGGAAGAGATAGGGGAGGCCAGGAGACGGTGGGGTTAAATAGGGACATAATATAGTGTATCTGAGAGAGGGCCATGGCCTCATGGGGAAGGGCCAGGGAAGAGATAGGGGAGGCCAGGAGACGGTGGGGATAAATAGGGACATAATATAGTGCACCTGAGAGAGGGCCATGGCCTCATGGGGAAGGGCCAGGGAAGAGATAGGGGAGGCCAGGAGACGGTGGGGATAAATAGGGACATAATATAGTGTATCTGAGAGAGGGCCATGGCCTCATGGAGAAGGGCCAGGGAAGAGATAGGAGAGGCCAGGAGATGCTGGGGATAAATAGGGACATAATATAGTGCACCTGAGAGAGGGCCATGGCCTCATGGGGAAGGGCCAGGGAAGAGATAGGGGAGGCCAGGAGATGCTGGGGATAAATAGGGACATAATATAGTGCACCTGAGAGAGGGCCATGGCCTCATGGGGAAGGGCCAGGGAAGAGATAGGGGAGGCCAGGAGATGCTGGGGATAAATAGGGACATAATATAGTGCTCCTGAGAGAGGGCCATGGCCTCATGGGGAAGGGCCAGGGAAGAGATAGGGGAGGCCAGGAGACGCTGGGGATAAATAGGGACATAATATAGTGCTCCTGAGAGAGAGCCATGGCCTCATGGGGAAGGGCCAGGGAAGAGATAGGGGAGGCCTGGAGACGCTGGGGATAAATAGGGACATAATATAGTGCACCTGAGAGAGGGCCATGGCCTCATGGGGAAGGGCCAGGGAAGAGATAGGGGAGGCCAGGAGACGCTGGGGATAAATAGGGACATAATATAGCGCACCTGAGAGAGGGCCATGGCCTCATGGGGAAGGGCCAGGGAAGAGATAGGGGAGGCCAGGAGACGCTGGGGATAAATAGGGACATAATATAGCGCACCTGAGAGAGGGCCATGTCCTCATGGGGAAGGGCCAGGGAAGAGATAGGGGAGGCCAGGAGACGCTGGGGATAAATAGGGACATAATATAGCGCACCTGAGAGAGGGCCATGGCCTCATGGGGAAGGGCCAGGGAAGAGATAGGGGAGGCCAGGAGACGCTGGGTATAAATAGGGACATAATATAGCGCACCTGAGAGAGGGCCATGGCCTCATGGGTAAGGGCCAGGGAAGAGATAGGAGAGGCCAGGAGATGCTGGGGACAAATAGGGACATAATATAGCGCACCTGAGAGAGGGCCATGGCCTCATGGTGAAGGGCCAGGGAAGAGATAGGAGAGGCCAGGAGATGCTGGGGATAAATAGGGACATAATATAGCGCACCTGAGAGAGGGCCATGGCCTCATGGGGAAGGGCCAGGGTAGAGATAGGGGAGGCCAGGAGATGCTGGGGATAAAAAAGTAGGAAGCTACATGTCTTACATGCCCTGTGGTGCCCTGTGCCATGGCACAGGTCGCACCACCCTAGTTATGGCCCTGATGCCGTCTAATTAATGCTTATATTTGCCCATATGTATATTCGGATACCTCTGGGCCTCATTTAGCAAGGATCGCTGATGAGATTACGGCTACAATCGCGCACGCAAGTCTGCTGTGATAGTATACAAACATGTGCAATCACAAAGCTCTCGCACGGACAACATGTAGACGCCCACTTGCCCTCTCGCACATCCGTAATACCGTGCAATCCAGCAAAATCATCGGTAACATCAAAGTACATCGGAGCCACTCGCACATTTACAGCCGGTCAGACCTCACTTATAAACGGCTAACCTTCCTGTACGCAGTGAGCACTCGGGCTGCGTATGCCATCGCTGGGGCTTATCTATCCACTCCCCCTGTAATGGATTTCAAACACACTGGCACCCCTGCATTTCTCCGCCCACCCCCCGTCACCACCCCCAAGTGCTCACTTCCTGTCAATCACTCTGCGATTGGTCTCCGTGATCGCAGTGCGACTGCAGTTAGGCATTCGCGCACGCGCACTGTGATGTATATGTATGCGCAGTACGCAACAATCATCCATCTGCGTACACGATCGCATCAGCGATCCTTGCTGAATCAGGCCCTCTGTATGCTGGGTTTGATGGCCATTACCATGGTTACCAGTGCGGCCTATCCTTGGTGATCAAATATCCGTCTAGTAGAAAGGGACGTATTTATAAGTGCGCACTACACTGCATAGCCCGCATTGACACGCTCCCTCGCAGTCTACGTGACAACGCCCCATCACGCCCACAAGTGAAAAAGCGATTGTGATGTGTCCAACTCTGCACCAGTTACATACATGCGCAGGGGGAATACACACGTAATACACTCTGCAAACAGCTTTATAATTAAGTCTCCAGCCCCTTTTATCCATTCCTGTGGTATATTGCTATTCATATTACGTATAGTAACATATACTGTAGAGCACACTGCTTGAGAACGCAATACAGAGAGCTTCCCCTGGGACACTTCCAGCCTTTAGCTTTCCAGTGGGGGCTGTACGCAGCCATATTCCTAATTGTATTGGAGATAGTTTACATCTACATTACATGAGGCCCCCAGGCACAATAACGCTGCGAAATGTTACCGGTATAAACACGAGTCTCTGCTTTATCCTCCAATAGCGACTCTTATATTCTGCGCCGTACAATAAACCTTCTCACTGAGCGGGAAACAGGGAAGGTGAAAGGAGGTCCCGGGTCAGCCGTTATGGGACCACGTGTGTCCCCTTATGGACTGGCCCCAGACGTGTATACATTATATTAGGTTATTATTATGATATACTTTCATGTTTACAGCTGTGGGTTAGAAGAGAATATTCTTCCATAGAGTTTGACTTTTTGCTGCGGTTTAATATTTCATGTTTATAAGGATAAAACTTCAGGAGAAGTAACGGAAATACAGCGAATAGCGACCGTCTCTCTTATACTGAAAGGACAATTTCATTTTGGGTGGAAGTAGAGACTACAGAGATACGTTACTTGGGGATCGATTCGCGAAGCGTATAGCCAGGCCGAAACAACAAGATAGGAGCAGTCTAAGGAATGTTTAACGGAGGTGATGTCAGCAGTGGCGTCACCAGGCGGGTACGTGTGGGGCACCTTGCCCTGGATGCCAAACCCCCTGGTTACACCCCTGGATGTCAGAGATTTCTCCTGCGTTAGGCAAAGTAATACTGCGCCCCAGAAAGTATAAAGAATCTACTTGTCTCTCGTCTGTAGAGTTTAAATAAGATCTGGGTATTTATCAACATCCTGAGGTAACTAAGGGGTCGATTTATCCATACACTTATTCAGAACTAGATGCCAGGCTGCCCCCAGAGACACTCCCCGCACTTCTGCCTCTTCCACAGTGCAGCACCCGGCTCCTGATCACCTCAGAGGCTAACACCCAGTGCGGTCCGCACCCACCGCACCCCCATGAACGTATAGCATCTAACAGCATCCTCAGATGGCGCAAACTGCTTTATGCCTATAGAGGCATTCTCGCCGGAGAGGGGTCTTATGATCTCTCCACCGCAGCCTCCATCCAGCTCATACGCAGCGTCAGATTCTTTCACAGACGTGAATGACCCCTCCGATGTGGCTGGGATATAACTCGTAGCGACAGTGCTTAGCGCTAACGCTATCCCTGCGAGTTACAGTTAGTACATAGCCGGGGTAATAATGTAAATAATGATTATTCTCGCTGCAATGTACAATGGAAAAAAATGGTGTCATATATATACAGTATATATATCAGCAGTATATTTGGTTGTGTCTTATTATAAATCCACCTCATAGCTAACAACAGGATACAAAGAAATAATAACACAAAATGTTATTTAATGAGATGCATTGAACACGATTATGTACTATTAATCACGGACCAGCTGCGATTATTATCTATCCATATCGACAGGGATATTTCTATGTACAAAGGGGAACTCGCAGGGTCAGTGATTGTGGTAACCGATGTCCCCGCGAGTTATATCTCTGGCATTTAGGAGAAGTCTGTCACAGAAGTGAAAGACTTCTCCGGGAGAAGCTGAAACTGCGCATGCGCACAGAGCCAGCTTCCGGAGCCGGCCGGGGGTAGAAATCGAAAGATCTCCCTCCTGCACCCGGAGCCTCCATAGGCTTACTGAAGATGATGTAAACTACAGGGGCTAAACTCCGATAAGCTTCGCTTTTTGGAGTTTAGAACTCAATTCAGACTCGCTCGCTAGATGCATTCGCACGCAGCGAAAGTATGCAAATCTACGATTGCACAGCAAAGCATTAGCACGCCCACTATGTCTTGGCGTGCGATCGCTCTGTGTATGCAGACGCCCACCAGCCTGTCTCAAGACCCCCACTTATGTACGTCATCTCCAGGATGTATATGGAACCATCGGTAACATCGAGTACCATCGGAAGTGATTGCAGCACTTGTGGCTGACCATACCCTACCGCAAGCATTCTGAGCGCCTCAGTGTGAATTTCCACCATGTGACGCGTACTATGACGCTGCATCTTAATTATTCATGCCTCTGAAATGGCGTTAAAACGGTCAGTCACGCCTGCATTTGCATCACCACTCCCCCGTTTTCATCGACAATCCCGTCATCACCTACCCACTCAATCTAGCGAGCTATCTATGCTTAGTGAGCGAACGCTTCCCAATCGCATGGACTAGTTCGCGAGAGCGCACTGCGATGCATACAAATGCGCAGAATGCAAACATCGGCAGGCTGCGTGCTAATGCAGCCTAGCGAGCGGATCTGAATCAGACCCTTAGTACATAGGGGTCAGATCGTAGTCCCCATTGATAATAATGGGGACTGCGATCTGCAGCGCTAATTAGCACTTTGCCTGAGATTTCTGTGACATCGTCTGCATTGTGCTTTTAGGGCTGTGCGAGCGCAGGCATGCCCAACCGTCAGAACGGCGTTTAATGGGTATGCATAATTAGCAAAGTAGCGTCATTACACATGTGACTGGGTTGTATTTTAGGTTTAGCCAGAACTGCTCGCAATGTTGTGGTGGGAAATGGCTACCACAAGCGCTGCGAGCAGCTCCGATGGCTCTCCATGTTCCCGATTAATCCTACAACTGCCGGAGATGACGTGTGTTGCGAGTGGCAAAGGGGCGTCTTTATACAGGTGCGAGCTATTACTTAGTGGGCGGCTTTACGCGACGCAGTGCTTGCGCATGACTTAAATAGCTGGCCTCTTTTAGCCAGCGAGCGGACACAAATAGCGTCCGGGTCTGAATCAGGCCCTTAGTACATAGGAACAACACATAAAATGACGCAGGAACTGCTGTTTCTGCATAATTTTATGTCAAAATCAGCTTGATACATAGGCCCCATAGTAACAGAATCGCCGTCGCAGTATGGCCGCGTGCTTAGTAAGGTCCATGAAATGAGCCAAAGTTCCACGTTCATTTCACGGCAGCACAGGAGACTCGTGACCTTCATTGTCCGGGCTCTCAGAAATAAGTGATCCAATTTCTCCTATAGATTTGAAAATCAAATTTGACCCTAAGCGGAGAAGAAAAGTCGCTTTGTCGTCCAGTTATTTATGAGAATAAGAAAGTTTCTGTTTAACAAGAAATTCCAGCGGCACAATATTCTCTATTACAATAATTGATTTAACAGCCATTGAGAACAAATGCTGAGTATTATAAATTACGCCTCTTTTACACCATTAAATCAGATTTCAGGAGATGAATTACACGCAATCCACATAGTATCTAAGGGGGGGGGGGGAATAAAGAAGGATTCCTGGGTTGTTTATTGTCCCTTGTTTGGTGACGGCCTTGTTAGCGTGTGCGTATCACATATCCCCGGAGCATTGGCGGTAAGAGAGACAAATGGCGCACGGAGTATATTGAACAATTCATTACTTTATATTGTAGCGACCTGAGCCCGGAATGTAGATAACTTTTTTATGCACTCTGCCTTATTCAATAATAATCACCCCGTAATGCTCGGAATATTTAAATCATGTTTATAATAACACCATTTTTATGCGGCATCTCTCGTAAAGATCTCAAAGCATTTTACGGTCCGAATAAAACAAGCGAGGGAGAAAAAATACAAAGTTTAAGGAGTGTGAATCTACCTATCGCCCCTCTGCGAGTCTAATTAAGATCAAGTAAAAAATACATAACCTGACAGCGTAACTGCTTAACGTCTGCGCCGGGGTAAATCACGTCACCTTTTACTGGCTTTATAAAAAGTATTAGGCCAGCGTGGAACTATATCTTAGCCGGACTGCCGCCATACCTTGTGCAGTTTTATCGCTCTGCGTTACAGTTATTTCAGTCTGCGCGGTGATAGGTGACTGCGCCCTCATTTATACGGATGAGTCGCAGTATTAGGGCGCTCCTGTGACTGTCCGGGATAACATCACTTTCAGTCACCACTCTTTATATTTGTGAGCATAAGTTGGTCCAATGGCTATTAAGAAAATTAGGGGGGCAATCTAATTCTCAGTGATGAGCCCCTGGAACAGTCATGAAGGTCATTTGCAGCAATATAGACGCAATGATTGCTTAGCGTAATAAGCTGTAATGTGCGCAACTAGACGTCGTGGCGGCACATTGCTGAAAGCGGCAAACCCAGTCTCCGCCTGCGCAGCACACTGCGTCCGCAAGTAGTAGCCCTACATGGGTCATATATCTCATTCCAAGGCTGCAACTGGGCTGCGAACAATCGGACGCACGGAACAGATGCGTCATGTGTGAGTGTCATTGGCGAGTAGCCCAACATCCGTTCTTGTTTGGGGTGTCCGGCCGCAGATGAGACACCTGTTTATCTCCAGTATGAAGTGGGTGTAAGCGCCGATAGTAATTATGATGGCGGGGAAAACATTGGGCGTAGCAATGCGTACGCATGCGAGTTTCTTCGCACATATAAATGCAGGGATACTCGCATAGGCAGACAGACTGACGCTTGCTATAACATAAAGCAGTGAGTAGGCTGCAGACTATCACAGAACTGAATCCAGGTATTCTCCTCTCAGTAGATAATATTTGTCACAGGGCCTGATTCAGCAAGGAACGCAGTTGCGTATACGCACGCAATCGGACGATTGTTGCTTTGCATCGCAGTGTGCGTGCACGAAGTAGCCGCTGCGATCGGGAAAGCAATCGCAGAGGCTACGCAGACAGATAGCAGAGTGACTGACAGGAAGTGCCGCTTTTGGGTGGTGACGGTGAGGTGGTCGGGTGAACGCAGGCATGCCAGTGCGTTGAAACGTCGTCGCATGGGCGTGGTTAAATCTGCCACTGCAATACCATACGCCGCCTGAGGCCCCATAGCGTGCACTGAAGTAATTCCTGAGTGAGGTCTGACCTGCCTTATCTGTGCGTATGGGTTCGATGTTACTCCATGTTACCGATTGTTTCGCTATGTTTCCCAAGTATACGGATGTGAGTATGGGGAAGTGGGCGTCCTTATGTCAGGCTGCGGTCATAACGCGAATGCAAACATTTACATATCACCGCTGGTATTAGCAACTGCGCTGCGTGCGTATAAACAGAATAGCGATCCGTAGTGAGGGCCTGATTCAGACCCACTCGCGAGCAGCTGTCCGCTCGCAAGTGGGTCGATGGTGTGCACTGCGCATGCGCACGACGGAGGGAGCTCCGTCATGCGCATGCGTGAGACGCGACGAGCGAAGGACTTTCCTTCGCTCGTTGTGTCTGATCAAAGGGGGCGTGCTGTCGATGTTGATTGACAGCACGCCCCCTTTGGTGGGCGTGCCGGGGGCGTGCCTCCCAGACGGGGGCATTCCCAAGGGAACGCCTACCTTCAGAAGACGGCCCCACTGACATCACTAGTGATGTCAGTGGGAGTGATTTTGGCTCTGATAGAGCCAAAATCACTCCTGGCCTTGCGGTTGAGAAACTCAACCGCAGGCTTCTGCTCGCACTGGCGATGGTCGCGATGGTCTTGACCATCGTGACCATCATCCTGCACGCTCGTATATGCTGTGGGTGGTGACCCACAGTTATACGAGCGTCCAGGAGGACGCTCCACAATTATGGAGGTGGGCCCTGATTCAGAGCGAGCGCTCTGGTCAGAGCGTCCGGCTCTGAATCAGGGCCTTAGATCCATGAAATGTGTACAAAATATTTATTGTATTGTTTTCTCTCCTGTCTTATTTTTCCCCGTTGTAGAATTTGGATCGTGTTGCGGCCAGTAAACAATTTGATGATTGGACAACGCAGCACTTCAAGCGCCATATCTCTGCAATATCCATGACGCAATTACGTGACCGATCTTACCCCACTGAGCGCAGCTTTGAGCGGCCAGGTGACGTCGTTTGTAGGGTTCCGTATACCTAACAACTGTGGGTCTCAGTGAGATGATCCTAACACGAGAATATAGTATGTAATTTAGATCACCCCAAACTGACCTGATTATTCCTGGTTTAATCTACATCATGTCCCCAAATTACGAGGTCATGTCCCAAAAGGCGCACACTACAATAGAATACAATTAAAACACAAACCTGCTGATAGGTCCTATTGTTACTTTATTAATCCAATGGTTCTTAGTCCGCTGATTTTTTTTTTACTTGGTGCCGGTACACGGAGCCTAGCCCCACCCCCAACGTGACCCGCAAGGCCCCACCTCTGAGTAAAAGACCATCGATGGTCTACCATTAAAAGTTTATTACCATCGATTATTCCTTATAGTTTCACCATTGATGGGATGTAGGCATGGCCCCGGGGGTAGAGATGGTGGCTGCCTCTAAAGGGGGAGGGGCACTGTATAGCACACCCCCAAATAGCAGGTACATTATTATTCTCACACTCAGCGTCTGCAAAATGTAATGATGATCATTTTGCTCTGGGTTTATTCTACCTCATCACCCGGGCCCAGTATTACCCCATCACCTGGACACAGTATTACCACATCACTCGGGCCCAGTATTACCACATCACCCGGGCCCGGTATTACCCCATCACCCGGACCCGGTATTACCACATCACCCGGGCCCGGTATTACCCCATCACCCGGGCCCGGTATTACCACATCACCCGGGCCCAGTATTACCCCATCACCCGTGCCCGGTATTACCCCATCACCCGGGCCCGGTATTACCACATCACCCGGGCCCGGTATTACCCCATCACCCGGGCCCAGTATTACCCCATCACCCAGACCCAGAATTACTCCATCACCCGGGCCCAGTATTACCCCATCACCCGGGCCCAGTATTACCCCATCACCTGGACCCAGTATTACCCCATCACCCGGGCCCGGTATTACCCCATCACCCGGGCCCGGTATTACCACATCACCCGGGCCCACATCACCCGGGCCCAGTATTATCCCATCACCTGGACCCAGTATTACCCCATCACCCGGGCCCGGTATTACCACATCACCCGGGCCAGTATTACCCCATCACCCGGCCCGGTATTACCCCATCACCCGGGCCCGGTATTACCACATCACCCGGGCCCACATCACCCGGGCCCAGTATTATCCCATCACCTGGACCCAGTATTACCCCATCACCCGGGCCCGGTATTACCACATCACCCGGGCCCAGTATTATCCCATCACCTGGACCCAGTATTACCCCATCACCCGGGCCCGGTATTACCACATCACCCGGGCCCACATCACCCGGGCCCAGTATTATCCCATCACCTGGACCCAGTATTACCCCATCACCCGGGCCCGGTATTACCACATCACCCGGTCCCAGTATTATCCCATCACCTGGACCCAGTATTACCCCATCACCCGGGCCCGGTATTACCACATCACCTGGGCCCAGTATTATCCCATCACCTGGACCCAGTATTACCCCATCACCCGGGCCCAGTATTACCCCATCACCTGGACCCAGTATTATCCCATCACCCGGACCCGGTATTACCCCATCACCCGGGCCCGGTATTACCACATCACCCGGGCCCAGTATTACCCCATCACCCGTGCCCGGTATTACCCCATCACCCGGGCCCGGTATTACCACATCACCCGGGCCCGGTATTACCCCATCACCCGGGCCCACATCACCCGGGCCCAGTATTATCCCATCACCTGGACACAGTATTACCCCATCACCCGGGCCCGGTATTACCACATCACCCGGGCCCAGTATTATCCCATCACCTGGACCCAGTATTACCCCATCACCCGGGCCCAGTATTACCCCATCACCCGGGCCCGGTATTACCCCATCACCCGGACCCGGTATTACCACATCACCCGGGCCCGGTATTACCCCATCACCCGGGCCCGGTATTACCACATCACCCGGGCCCAGTATTACCCCATCACCCGTGCCCGGTATTACCCCATCACCCGGGCCCGATATTACCACATCACCCGGGCCCGGTATTACCCCATCACCCGGGCCCAGTATTACCCCATCACCCAGACCCAGAATTACTCCATCACCCGGGCCCAGTATTACCCCATCACCCGGGCCCAGTATTACCCCATCACCTGGACCCAGTATTACCCCATCACCCGGGCCCGGTATTACCCCATCACCCGGGCCCGGTATTACCACATCACCCGGGCCCACATCACCCAGGCCCAGTATTATCCCATCACCTGGACCCAGTAATACCCCATCACCCGGGCCCGGTATTACCACATCACCCGGGCCGGTATTACCCCATCACCCGGCCCGGTATTACCCCATCACCCGGGCCCGGTATTACCACATCACCCGGGCCCACATCACCCGGGCCCAGTATTATCCCATCACCTGGACCCAGTATTACCCCATCACCCGGGCCCGGTATTACCACATCACCCGGGCCCAGTATTATCCCATCACCTGGACCCAGTATTACCCCATCACCCGGGCCCGGTATTACCACATCACCTGGGCCCACATCACCCGGGCCCAGTATTATCCCATCACCTGGACCCAGTATTACCCCATCACCCGGGCCCGGTATTACCACATCACCCGGGCCCAGTATTATCCCATCACCTGGACCCAGTATTACCCCATCACCCGGGCCCGGTATTACCACATCACCCGGGCCCAGTATTATCCCATCACCTGGACCAAGTATTACCCCATCACCCGGGCCCAGTATTACCCCATCACCTGGACCCAGTATTATCCCATCACCTGGACCCAGTATTACCCCATTACCCGGGCCCGGTATTACCACATCACCCGGGCCGGTATTACCCCATCACCCGGCCCGGTATTACCCCATCACCCGGCCCGGTATTACCCCATCATCCGGGCCCAGTATTACCCCATCACCCATGCCCAGTATTACCCCATCACCCGGGCCCAGTATTACCACATCACCCGGGCCCGGTATTACCCCATCACCCGGACCCAGTATTACCCCATCACCCGGGCCCAGTATTACCCCATCACCCGGACCCAGTACTACCCCATCACCCGGACCCAGTATTACCCCATCACCTGGGCCCAGTATTACCCCATCACCCGGGCCCAGTATTACTCCATCAGCCAGACCCAGGTGAGTGACAGTATAGGGAAAGTTACCAGCTATGTTATTGTTTTATTTTTATGTCATGTAACAAATATTGGAGAGCGTGAGGACACAACGGCACCAGTAACGAGCATGTGACCGGGCGGGATAAACACGTTACAGAGCTTATAAATATCTGGAATGTTTTGGATGTTGGGACGGCAGCGTTATACCCACGCTGGCTGTAATTGCGTTATCATGCTCCATCCCAATGTACTCTCACTGAAAATTGCAGCATTGTTCTGGTCATCCCTACAGCAGCATGTGATGGCGAAGATTCGCTCCACTCTGCAAGTCAGTCACGCGCATCTATCGGTAATGGTGGGAAGGCCGTACGTGTCCCTCCTTACCAGCGTCTCACATATAGGAGATCTGCAGGGAATTGTCGCTGTGATTGTGAGACTGGGAAACGCACAACAGTTTGTCTTTCGGACAAGTCCAGCATTCCCCAGAAAAGCATTGTCCAAGAATGACATGGGAACGGGCTCTAGAAAGTATTTATAACATCACAAACTCCTCCATGGGTACAAACTTAGTAACTATCTCTAACACCGCAAACTCGGATCTGAGCTGTTCCCAGACTAATGTCACATCTATTATGTAAATGATATCAGCGAATGCTGCGGCTGCTCCGCACAGACCCATTCCCTTATATACAGTATATATACTCAGGGTGATGTAGAGTTCAACACAAGTCAGTCGTACAGTAATTGTAACCACATTGTGTGTGCACAGATAAAAATGCCCCTATGCAAATCTCTACGTATTGTGCAGCTGCGCTCCCCTATCCTCTGCGCTCCAAAGGAGATAGAGCCGCAGTACTGCAATAACTGTGTAATGGAGATAGAGCCGCAGTACTGCAGCAACTGTGTAATGGAGATAGAGCCGCAGTACTGCAGCAACTGTGTAATGGAGATAGAGCCGCAGTACTGCAGTAACTGTGTAATGGAGATAGAGCCGCAGTACTGCAGTAACTGTGTAATGGAGATAGAGCCGCAGTACTGCAGTCACAGTGTAATGGAGATAGAGCCGCAGTACTGCAGTCACTGTGTAATGGAGATAGAGCCGCAGTACTGCAGTCACTGTGTAATGGAGATAGAGCCGGTACAGAAGTACTGCAGTAACTGTGTAATGGAGATGGAGCCGCAGTACTGCAGTAACTGTGTAATGGAGATAGAGCCGCAGTACTGCAGTAACTGTGTAATGGAGATGGAGCCGGTACAGAAGTACTGCAGTAACTGTGTAATGGAGATGGAGCCGGTATAGAAGTACTGCAGTCACTGTGTAATGGAGATGGAGCCGGTACAGAAGTACTGCAGTAACTGTGTAATGGAGATGGAGCCGGTACAGAAGTACTGCAGTAACTGTGTAATGGAGATGGAGCCGGTACAGAAGTACTGCAGTAACTGTGTAATGGAGATGGAGCCGGTATAGAAGTACTGCAGTCACTGTGTAATGGAGATGGAGCCGGTACAGAAGTACTGCAGTAACTGTGTAATGGAGATGGAGCCGGTATAGAAGTACTGCAGTCACTGTGTAATGGAGATGGAGCCGGTACAGAAGTACTGCAGTCACTGTGTAATGGAGATGGAGCCGGTACAGAAGTACTGCAGTAACTGTGTAATGGAGATGGAGCCGGTACAGAAGTACTGCAGTAACTGTGTAATGGAGATGGAGCCGGTACAGAAGTACTGCAGTAACTGTGTAATGGAGAGGGAGCCGGTACAGAAGTACTGCAGTAACTGTGTAATGGAGATAGAGCCGCAGTACTGCAGTAACTGTGTAATGGAGATAGAGCCGCAGTACTGCAGTCACTGTGAAATGGAGATAGAGCCGGTACAGAAGTACTGCAGTAACTGTGTAATGGAGATGGAGCCGCAGTACTGCAGTAACTGTGTAATGGAGATAGAGCCGCAGTACTGCAGCAACTGTGTAATGGAGATGGAGCCGGTACAGAAGTACTGCAGTCACTGTGTAATGGAGATGGAGCCGGTACAGAAGTACTGCAGTCACTGTGTAATGGAGATGGAGCCGGTACAGAAGTACTGCAGTAACTGTGTAATGGAGATGGAGCCGGTACAGAAGTACTTCAGTAACTGTGTAATGGAGATGGAGCCGGTACAGAAGTACTGCAGTAACTGTGTAATGGAGATGGAGCCGGTACAGAAGTACTGCAGTAACTGTGTAATGGAGAGGGAGCCAGTACATAAGTACTGCAGTCACTGTGCAATGGAGATAGAGCCGGTACAGAAGTACTGCAGTAACTGTAATGGAGATGGAGCCGGTATAGAAGTACTGCAATAACTGTGTAATGTAGATGGAGCCGGTACAGAAGTACTGCAGTAACTGTGTAATGGAGATGGAGCCGGTACAGAAGTACTGCAGTAACTGTGTAATGGAGATAGAGCCGCAGTACTGCAGTAACTGTGTAATGGAGATAGAGCCGCAGTACTGCAGTAACTGTGTAATGGAGATAGAGCCGCAGTACTTCAGTCACTGTGAAATGGAGATAGAGCCGGTACAGAAGTACTGCAGTAACTGTGTAATGGAGATGGAGCCGCAGTACTGCAGTAACTGTGTAATGGAGATAGAGCCGCAGTACTGCAGCAACTGTGTAATGGAGATGGAGCCGGTATAGAAGTACTGCAGTCACTGTGTAATGGAGATGGAGCCGGTACAGAAGTACTGCAGTAACTGTGTAATGGAGATGGAGCCGGTACAGAAGTACTGCAGTAACTGTGTAATGGAGATGGAGCCGGTACAGAAGTACTGCAGTAACTGTGTAATGGAGATGGAGCCAGTACAGAAGTACTGCAGTCACTGTGCAATGGAGATGGAGCCGGTACAGAAGTACTGCAGTAACTGTAATGGAGATGGAGCCGGTACAGAAGTACTGCAGTAACTGTGTAATGGAGATGGAGCCGGTACAGAAGTACTGCAGTAACTGTGTAATGGAGATGGAGCTGGTACAGAAGTACTGCAGTAACTGTGTAATGGAGATGGAGCCGGTACAGAAGTACTGCAGTCACTGTGTAATTGAGATAGAGCTGGTACAGCAGTACTGCAGTAACTGTGTAATGGAGATGTCTCCTTGTCACATTATGCCACACAGTCTCCATGTCACATTATGCCACACAGAGTCTCCATGTCACATTATGCCACACAGTCTCCATGTCACATTAAGCCACACAGAGTCTCCATGTCACATTATGCCACACAGAGTCTCCATGTCACATTATGCCACACAGAATCTCCATATCACATTATGCCACACACAGTCTCCATGTATAATTCTGCCACACAGAGTCTCCATGTCACATTAAGCCACACAGAATCTCCATGTCACATTATGCCACACAGTCTCCATGTCACATTATGCCACACAGTCTCCTTGTCAAATTATGCCACACAGAGTCTCCATGTCACATTATGCCACACAGAGTCTCCATGTCACATTATGCCACACAGTCTCCATGTCACATTATGCCACAGAGACTCCATGGCACATTATGCCACAGAGTCTCCATGTCACATTATGCCACACAGTCTCCATGTCACATTATGCCACACAGTCTCCATGTCACATTATGCCACACAGAGTCTCCATGTCACATTAAGCCACACAGAATCTCCATGTCACATTATGCCACACAGAGTCTCCATGTCACATTATGCCACACAGAATCTCCATATCACATTATGCCACACACAGTCTCCATGTCACATTATGCCACACAGTCTCCATGTCACATTATGCCACACAGAGTCTCCTTGTCACATTAAGCCACACAGAATCTCCATGTCACATTATGCCACACAGTCTCCATGTCACATTATGCCACACAGTCTCCTTGTCACATTATGCCACACAGAGTCTCCATGTCACATTATGCCACACAGAGTCTCCATGTCACATTATGCCACACAGTCTCCATGTCACATTATGCCACAGAGACTCCATGTTACATTATGCCGCAGAGTCTCCATGTCACATTATGCCACACAGTCTCCATGTCACATTATGCCACACAGAGTCTCCATATCACATTATACCACACACAAACCCCAGGTCACATTATGCCACACAGAATCTCCATGTCACATTATGCCACACAGAATCTCCATGTCACATTATGCCACACAGAGTCTCCATGTCACATTATGCCAATCAGAGTCTCCATGTCACATTATGCCACACAGTGTCTCCATGTCACATTATGCCACACAGTCTCCATGTCACATTATGCCACACAGAGTCTCCATATCACATTATACCACACATAAACCCCAGGTCACATTATGCCACACAGAATCTCCATGTCACATTATGCCACACAGAGTCTCCATGTCACATTATGCCACACAGAATCTCCATATCACATTATGCCACACACAGTCTCCATGTATAATTATGCCACACAGAGTCTCCATGTCACATTAAGCCACACAGAATCTCCATGTCACATTATGCCACACAGTCTCCATGTCACATTATGCCACACAGTCTCCTTGTCAAATTATGCCACACAGAGTCTCCATGTCACATTATGCCACACAGAGTCTCCATGTCACATTATGCCACACAGTCTCCATGTCACATTATGCCACAGAGACTCCATGGCACATTATGCCACAGAGTCTCCATGTCACATTATGCCACACAGTCTCCATGTCACATTATGCCACACAGTCTCCATGTCACATTATGCCACACAGAGTCTCCATGTCACATTAAGCCACACAGAATCTCCATGTCACATTATGCCACACAGAGTCTCCATGTCACATTATGCCACACAGAATCTCCATATCACATTAAGCCACACAGAATCTCCATGTCACATTATGCCACACAGTCTCCATGTCACATTATGCCACACAGTCTCCTTGTCAAATTATGCCACACAGAGTCTCCATGTCACATTATGCCACACAGAGTCTCCATGTCACATTATGCCACACAGTCTCCATGTCACATTATGCCACAGAGACTCCATGGCACATTATGCCACAGAGTCTCCATGTCACATTATGCCACACAGTCTCCATGTCACATTATGCCACACAGTCTCCATGTCACATTATGCCACACAGAGTCTCCATGTCACATTAAGCCACACAGAATCTCCATGTCACATTATGCCACACAGAGTCTCCATGTCACATTATGCCACACAGAATCTCCATATCACATTATGCCACACACAGTCTCCATGTCACATTATGCCACACAGTCTCCATGTCACATTATGCCACACAGAGTCTCCTTGTCACATTAAGCCACACAGAATCTCCATGTCACATTATGCCACACAGTCTCCATGTCACATTATGCCACACAGTCTCCTTGTCACATTATGCCACACAGAGTCTCCATGTCACATTATGCCACACAGAGTCTCCATGTCACATTATGCCACACAGTCTCCATGTCACATTATGCCACAGAGACTCCATGTTACATTATGCCGCAGAGTCTCCATGTCACATTATGCCACACAGTCTCCATGTCACATTATGCCACACAGAGTCTCCATATCACATTATACCACACACAAACCCCAGGTCACATTATGCCACACAGAATCTCCATGTCACATTATGCCACACAGAATCTCCATGTCACATTATGCCACACAGAGTCTCCATGTCACATTATGCCAATCAGAGTCTCCATGTCACATTATGCCACACAGTGTCTCCATGTCACATTATGCCACACAGTCTCCATGTCACATTATGCCACACAGAGTCTCCATATCACATTATACCACACATAAACCCCAGGTCACATTATGCCACACAGAATCTCCATGTCACATTATGCCACACAGAATCTCCATGTCACATTATGCCACACAGAGTCTCCATGTCACATTATGCCACACAGAGTCTCCATGTCACATTATGCCACACAGAATCTCCATGTCACATTATGCCACACAGAGTCTCCATGTCACATTATGCCAATCAGAGTCTCCATGTCACATTATGCCACACAGTGTCTCCATGTCACATTATGCCACACAGTCTCCATGTCACATTATGCCACACAGAGTCTCCATATCACATTATACCACACATAAACCCCAGGTCACATTATGCCACACAGAATCTCCATGTCACATTATGCCACACAGAATCTCCATGTCACATTATGCCACACAGAGTCTCCATGTCACATTATGCCACACAGAGTCTCCATGTCACATTATGCCACACAGAATCTCCATGTCACATTATGCCACCCAAAATCCCTCCCTCTAAGTGCCTAACCCTAACCGTCCCCCTAGTGCCTAATTCTAACTCTCCCCTAACCCCGATACTTACCTTTGAGATGCCGGCCAGGGATTCTGACAGGTGTCTGGTTCCGGTATTCTAAGCGCCAGTATCCTGCACATCGGGATATTGACTGTTACCCATGAAATAGGCCCTAAGTGCATCCCGGAGGCGATTGGATTATTACGTCTCACGTGACATTTTCTGCAGCTGTAATTTATGTGACTTTTATTCAAATCTTTCAGGTTAGAAGCCCGTCGTTATCACTGCGGAAATTAATGTCTCTTTTTTTTGCAGGAAAGCCGTTTTATAATAGTCGCCATGACTGACAGGGAAAGTAATTATGTTTCCCCTAAATGCATCCTCAGACCTGTCTGTAGTTGGATTACTTTGTCTTCTATTTACTAACTCCAAACCATTAAACACATATTTGCTCATTTATGTCAGAGCAAACAATGTGTCTCTTACATGTTGGTTCTCCTGCAAAGTTACTTCCAATTCAAATTGTTTCATCTTCAGAATACAGACCTGCAGTTCGGTTAATTTCCATTTCCAAGTAATATACAGACCCGAGCGGCTTTATATCTGGCGGTGGGGAATTTAGATCCCTGCGGACGCGAGGTAAAAAAAATACTGTGAAGCAAAGAATTCAGGTGTAAAGTAAAAGAGCCCCAAAATATATTGATTTGTCACAGCTAGAGTCCACTTTTAATAGTCAATAAAAATAAAAGAATGTATGTGTTATTATCTGCATAAGTAAGAGATACTGAACATTACTTGTACAATTCCCAGGGACCAAGGCCGCGTAACAACCTGAATCCATCACTGACGACAGCCCCGTTACCGGGAGCTCCTGAAAAAGGGTCCTGTGACAATTACACAGAGAACATCATGAAACTTCGCCACAGAGCGCAAAGTAGGGTCTACCTTTACTAATGGCCGCCACAGCGTCACGGCGGGTTACATGCTATTTCCGGGAATGCCTGTGTCATTACTTAGAGTAAAAACCGTCACTAAGGGGCTTATTCTATGGAAGAAGAAGGAATGAAATGGTTTCCAATTCTTCCAGTAACAATATCACATTTCATTATTATATCACACTCACTTATATAATAGTGCAGTATATTCTGTTGCACTTTTTTGGTAATAAAACAAGACTGAGCAATAACAGAGGTAAGTAAGTGAACCCCTGATCGCAGGCTTACACTTTATACTCCTTGTGTAATACAGCTTTTATGTTAACGACAATTATATTAATGAAAAATCCGCCAAAACCCATTATAATGTGTCAATAAGAAAACTCAGGAGTGGGTAATACATACGACGTAATAACAAATGTACACAGAAATCACATCAGTTAATGTAAGACCATGGACCAAAGCCTTGAAAAATGATAAAGTGGAGGGAGATAAAGTACCGACCAATCAGCTCCTAATGGCAGTTAGGAGCTTATTGGTTGGTACTTTATTTCCATTCACTTTATCTCTCGCCAATGTTTAGTGCATCTCCCCCAAAAGCTGATGACAAACTATAATACAGTGGGGATATTATTTGCTTCACCTGCGGTTTCAGCTTAAAGAGCGAAAGGACAGTATTATGTATCAGTGCTATGCAGATGACAGTCCCCATTATTACCAATGGGGACTACGGTCTGATCCCCCCCATTTCAATAACCGTATCTTATCGGAGTTTAGCCCCGTTTGTTTACGCCATCCTCAGATGGTGGTAGCCGCTTTAGGCCTATGGAGACATTTTCGGAGGAGAGGGATCATAAGATCCCTATCCTGCAGCCTACGTGTTTTAGTGCATACTTGCCTACCCTCCCGATTTGGTCGGGAGCCTCCCGAAAATCGGATGCTGCTCCCGACCTCCCGGGAAGACAGGCAATCCTCCTGGCTGCCGCCCACCCCTCTTAACCTCCCACACTTACCTTAGAAGCTCCCGCAGGAGGGGGACTGTGACGCGATTCACGCCGAATCGTGTCATTTTGGCTCCACCCCCTGCTTCACAATACCTGTAATATCGGCATTGTGTAGTGGGGGCCAGGCCAAAATGACGCGATTGCGTGGCCCTGCCTCCCACTCCGCCCACAAACGTGCATCACATGGCTGGTCCCGCCTCCTCGAGATGGCCACGCCCCCCATGTAATGCCGAACCGACTGCTCCCGCCCGGAAGGGGCAGCCAGAAAGTCGGCAAGCCTGGTTTTAGCAGGGGGGGGGAGGGTTAGATTCAGGGTTAGGGACCTCCAGGGGTTAGGCTTTGGCACCACTAGGGGGGGTTAGGGTTAGACACATCCCTTGAGGGTTAAGTTTAGGGTGCGGGGAGAGGGGGTTAGGTTTAGGCACTAACGGGGGGAGGTTACGGTTAGGCACACTAAGGGAGGGTTAGGGGGGGGAGAGGGGAGGATTAGGGTACTTACCTTCAGCTGTTGGGATGTTGACCCACCAGGCTTCCGCTGTCAGTATTTGATCCGGCAGCTAAACATACAGATTTCCCCGGGAGGAGTATCTCAGAGATGTGAGAGAGTCCTGTGATATGGCCGGGATTGTGGAGACACAGGGGCTCATCACCTCTGTCCTTGTGAGTTACTTTTATTACACAGCCAGGTAAATTTGGAGGAGTTTTATCAAAGCTTGGAGAGACATAAAGTACCAACCAATCAGCTCCTCACTGTGATGTTACAGGCTGTGTTTCAAAAATGCCAGAAAGGTGCTGGTTGGTTGGTACTTTATCTCTCTCCATGGCTTGCTACATCTGCCCCTTTATTTTAATATGAAAAAGTCCATCAGGCTACAGACTGAAAATGCCTCCAGGGGCCATGAAGCAGCTACCGCTATCTGAGGACGGCATTAATTAAGCAAACGATGGGACGCTGCGCTTTTTGAAGTTTAGTACATTGGGGTCAGACCGCAGTCCCCATTGAGAATAATGGAGACTGCGATCTGCAGCGCTAATTAGCATTTTGCAGGAGACATCTCGGGCATCATGTGATTGTTACATCAGAAACTGTTATTTTATGAGAAAGGATCTTGATAAATAAGCCCCATAGTCAGCTCGTCCAGGCGGTAGCACGCCCTGATTAGGTCTGTTCTGTGACGGGACGCCGGATGCTCCCTGCGGATTACAGACTGTGTATATAAAGGGGTGAGGGGAATTCCCTGGATGCGGAGAAGGAATCATCATTGAGGCTCTGGGTCAGAGATGTGCGCTAATCCTGCCGCTGCTGCGTCTGTATACAAAGCCGCTGTGCGAAAATAAGTAAATGGCACTGCCGCTGGGATGTGTATTAAGACGCCCATATGTGTAGGGGAGGAGATACATATATGTAGGGGAGTAGATACATATGTGTAGGGGCAGAGATACATATGTGTAGGGGCAGAGGTACATATGTGTAGGGGCAGAGGTACACAGAAACACATGGGTATTTGCAGAGACACACATGGGCAGGGGCAGAGACACATGGGTATTTGCAGAGACACGCATGGGCAGGGGCAGAGACACATGGGTATTTGCAGAGACACGCATGGGCAGGGGCAGAGACACATGGGTATTTGCAGAGACACGCATGGGCAGGGGCAGAGACACATGGGTATTTGCAGAGACACGCATGGGCAGGGGCAGAGACACATGGGTATTTGCAGAGACACACATGGAGATAAGTGTACTTACAGAATTGGTGATAAGGGAAGAAGGGCAGTGGGTGACAGACACAGAGACAATGGGGAATCAGGGCTCAGGGTTGGTAAGACTGGTGTGGGCTGGGGAGGAACGCGCCGGGGCAGATGAGCCATGGTTGGGCTGGTCCCTCCTGGACTGGGCAGCACGCGGTTCCCTCTCAGTCAGTGCGGAATGTAGATTGGTGTAAGGGACGTTAGCTGATAGAAGGCAAAGGGGGGTCAGTCACATTATTGGGCGGAGAAGGGAGAAGGGAAGTAGAGTTGGAGCGGAGCCATGTACAGTATGTGCTGCGCGCCGTCAGCGCTCTCTGGACCTGATTCAGACCCGCTCGCTTGATTCGTATGCAAATTTGGGAAGGCAGGCGATCGCACGGCACGGCATTAGTACTATGTCTTGGGGTGCGATCGCATTGTGTATGTAGCCTGCCTTAAGACACCCACTTGCGCACATCATCTCCTGGTAGTGTATGTAACCATCGGTACATCGGGTATCATCGGACCCATACGCAGCGCTTGGGCTAACCATACCCTACCGCAAGCACAGCGAGCACTTCAGTGTAAAATCCGGCCAGGTGACGTGTACTATGACACTGCCTCTTAATTATGCACGCCTCTGAAACGGTGTTAAGATGCTCAGGCACGCCTGCGTTCGCACCTCCACTCCCCCGTTTCTAGTGGCCAGCGCCTGTTACTACCCACAAACAGCCTCTACTCATTCTGCCAGGCTGTCTATGGGCAGCTTGCAAACGCTTCCCGATCGCTCGCAATGATTCGCACACACGCATTGCGATGCGTACGCATGTGCAGATTACAAACAATTGGCTGGTTGCGTGCACACACACACGTAAGGTGAGACACACACACACGTAAGGAGAGACACACAGTCACACACATGTAAGGAGAGACACACAGTCACACACATGTAAGGTGAGAGACACACAAACACGTAAGGTGAGACACACACACACGTAAGGTGAGACACACACACATAAGGTGAGACACACACACACACATGTAAGGTGAGACACACACACGTAAGGTGAGACACACACACACATGTAAGGTGAGACACACACACACACATGTAAGGTGAGACACACACACGTAAGGTGAGACACACACACACATGTAAGGTGAGACACACACACACGGGTAAGGTGAGACACACACACGTAAGGTGAGACACACACACACACGTAAGGTGAGACACACACACACACGTAAGGTGAGACACACACACATGTAAGGTGAGACACACACACACACATGTAAGTTGAGACACACACACACGTAAGGTGAGACACACACACATGTAAGGTGAGACACACACACACACACATGTAAGTTGAGATACACACACACACACACGTAAGGTGAGACACACACACACACACGTAAGGTGAGACACACACACACACACACACACATAAGGTGAGACACACACACACGCGTAAGGTGAGACACACACACACATGTAAGGTGAGACACACACACACACGTAAGGTGAGACACACACACACGTAAGGTGAGACACACACACACGTAAGGTGAGACACACACGTAAGATGAGACACACACACACATGTAAGGTGAGACACACACACACACGTAAGTAATTCTAAATACTTCACTCACTAACTTGCCTGGAGGTCACAGATTCCCAGTTGCTTAGGGCCCCATTAGGAAGAACCAGTCGCTCCTTTCATTCCTCTAGACACCAGATTTAATACACAACGTCAGCATTTTATCCAGCACTTGCTATACAGGGGTACAGGGCACCTAGAGCAGGGTGCGAGGGGCATTCAGATGTCCTGGCACCCTGCCATCCTGCACAGGGATCAGGTTATAGGCTCTGCCCGGCAGCTATTTTCCGTCATCCTTTCGGTTGGCTCACAACCCCACGCTGTCCTCAGCGACATTCACCGCTCAGACCATGGCTGCAGAACAATCATTCCGACCCCGAAGCCAGAACATCTACAACGAATTAACAAAATGACTGATTCATATTGTGAACTTCCAAAGATAAAACGTATGTGAGTAATTCCTGGTTTAATGTTAAGCTGTTACTTATGTATTACACATGTGACTACAATGCTCACAGTCTCTGATTCCTCCAATGTCCCTTGATAACAGGGGTGAACAATGGAACATTTCTCAGGAGCTGTGTGACTGCACTGCTCTCACTCTGTGACATCACCACACAATCACACACTAACCTGCTACATAGACTGTGTGACTGCACTGCTCTCACTCTGTGACATCACCATCCAATCACACACTAACCTGCTACATAGACTGTGTGACTGCACTGCTCTCACTCTGTGACATCACCATCCAATCACACACTAACCTGCTACATAGACTGTGTGACTGCACTGCTCTCACTCTGTGACATCACCATCCAATCACACACTAACCTGCTACATAGACAGTGTGACTACACAGCTCTCACTCTGTGATATCACCATCCAATCACGCACTAACCTGCTACATAGACTGTGTGACTGCACTGCTCCCACTCTGTGACATCACCATCTAATTAAGCACTAACCTGCTACAAAGACTGTGTGACTGCACTGCTCCCACTCTGTGACATCACCATCAAATCACACACTAACCTGCTACATAGACTGTGTGACTGCACTGCTCTCACTCTGTGACATCACCACACAATCACACACTAACCTGCTACATAGACTGTGTGACTGCACTGCTCTCACTCTGTGACATCACCATCCAAATACACACTAACCTGCTACATAGACTGTGTGACTGCACTGCTCTCACTCTGTGACATCACCATCCAATCACACACTAACCTGCTACATAGACTGTGTGACTGCACTGCTCTCACTCTGTGACATCACCATACAATCACACACTAACCTGCTACATAGACAGTGTGACTACACAGCTCTCACTCTGTGATATCACCATCCAATCACGCACTAACCTGCTACATAGACTGTGTGACTGCACTGCTCCCACTCTGTGACATCACCATCTAATCACGCACTAACCTGCTACAAAGACTGTGTGACTGCACTGCTCCCACTCTGTGACATCACCATCAAATCACACACTAACCTGCTACATAGACTGTGTGACTGCACTGCTCTCACTCTGTGACATCACCATCAAATCACACACTAACCTCCTACATAGACTGTGTGACTGCACTGCTCCCACTCTGTGACATCACCATCAAATCACACACTAACCTGCTACATAGACTGTGTGACTGCACTGCTCCCACTCTGTGACATCACCATCCAATCACACACTAACCTGCTACATAGACTGTGACTGCACTGCTCTCACTCTGTGACATCACCATCCAATCACACACTAACCTGCTACATAGACTGTGTGACTGCACTGCTCTCACTCTGTGACATCACCACACAATCACACACTAACCTGCTACATAGACTGTGTGACTGCACTGCTCTCACTCTGTGACATCACCACACAATCACACACTAACCTGCTACAGAGACTATGAGACTGCACTGCTCCCACTCTGTGACATCACCATCCAATCACACACTAACCTGCTACATAGACTGTGTGACTGCACTGCTCTCACTCTGTGACATCACCATCCAATCACACATTAACATGCTACATAGACTGTGTGACTGCACTGCTCTCACTCTGTGACATCACCATCCAATCACACACTAACCTGCTACATAGACAGTGTGACTGCACTGCTCTCACTCTGTGACATCACCACACAATCACACACTAACCTGCTACATAGACTGTGTGACTGCACTGCACTCACTCTGTGACATCACCACACAATCACACACTAACCTGCTACATAGACTGTGTGACTGCACTGCTCTCACTCTGTGACATCACCATCCAATCACACACTAACCTGCTACATAGACTGTGTGACTGCACTGTGCTCACTCTGTGACATCACCATCCAATCACACACTAACAAGCTACATAGACTGTGTGACTGCACATTGCTCACTCTGTGATATCACCATCCAATCACACTCTAACCTGCTACATAGACTGTGTGACTGCACTGCTCTCACTCTGTGACATCACCACACAATCACACTCTAACCTGCTACATAGACTGTGTGACTGCACTGCTCTCACTCTGTGACATCACCACACAATCACACACTAACCTGCTACATAGACTGTGTGACTGCACTGCTCTCACTCTGTGACATCACCACCCAATCACACTCTAACCTGCTACATAGACTGTGTGACTGCACTGCTCTCACTCTGTGACATCACCATCCAATCACACATTAACCTGCTACATAGACTGTGTGACTGCACTGCTCTCACTCTGTGACATCACCATCCAATCACACACTAGCCTGCTACATAGACTGTGTGACTGCACTGCTCTCACTCTGTGACATCACCATCCAATCACACACTAACCTGCTACATAGACTGTGTGACTGCACTGCTCTCACTCTGTGACATCACCATCCAATCACACACTAACCTGCTACATAGACTGTGTGACTGCGCTGCTCTCACTCTGTGACATCACCACACAATCACACACTAACCTGCTACATAGACTGTGTGACTGCACTGCTCTCACTCTGTGACATCACCACACAATCACACACTAACCTGCTACATAGACTGTGTGACTGCACTGCTCTCACTCTGTGACATCACCACACAATCACACACTAACCTGCTACATAGACTGTGTGACTGCACTGCTCTCACTCTGTGACATCACCACACAATCACACACTAACCTGCTACATAGACTGTGTGACTGCACTGCTCTCACTCTGTGACATCACCACTCAATCACACACTAACCTGCTACATAGACTGTGTGACTGCACTGCTCTCACTCTGTGACATCACCATCCAATCACACACTAGCCTGCTACATAGACTGTGTGACTGCACTGCTCTCACTCTGTGACATCACCATCCAATCACACACTAACCTGCTACATAGACTGTGTGACTGCACTGCTCTCACTCTGTGACATCACCATCCAATCACACACTAACCTGCTACATAGACTGTGTGACTGCGCTGCGCTCACTCTGTGACATCACCATCCAATCACACACTAACCTGCTACATAGACTGTGTGACTGCACTGTGCTCACTCTGTGACATCACCACACAATCACACACTAACCTGCTACATAGACTGTGTGACTGCACTGCACTCACTCTGTGACATCACCATCAAATCACACACTAACCTGCTACATAGACTATGTGACTGCACTGCTCTCACTCTGTGACATCACCATCCAGTCACACACTAACCTGCTACATAGACTGTATGACTGCACTGCTCTCACTCTGTGACATCACCATCCAATCACACACTAACCTGCTACATAGACTATGTGACTGCATTGTGCTCACTATGTGACATCACCACACAATCACACACTAACCTGCTACATAGTCTGTGTGACTACAAAGCTCTCACTCTGTGATATCACCATCCAATCACACACTAACCTGCTACATGGACTGTGTGACTGCACTGCTCCCACTCTGTGACATCACCATCTAATCACGCACTAACCTGCTACATAGACTGTGTGACTGCACTGCTCCCACTCTGTGACATCACCATCAAATCACACACTAACCTGCTACATAGACTGTGTGACTGCACTGCTCTCACTCTGTGACATCACCATCAAATCACACAGTAACCTCCTACATAGACTGTGTGACTGCACTGCTCCCACTCTGTGACATCACCATCAAATCACACACTAAGCTGCTACATAGACTGTGTGACTGCACTGCTCCCACTTTGTGACATCACCATCCAATCACACACTAACCTGCTACATAGACTGTGACTGCACTGCTCTCACTCTGTGACATCACCATCCAATCACACACTAACCTGCTACATAGACTGTGTGACTGCACTGCTCTCACTCTGTGACATCACCACACAATCACACACTAACCTGCTACATAGACTGTGTCACTGCACTGCTCTCACTCTGTGACATCACCACACAATCACACACTAACCTGCTACATAGACTGTGTGACTGCACTGCTCTCACTCTGTGACATCACCACACAATCACACACTAACCTGCTACATAGACTGTGTGACTGCACTGCTCTCACTCTGTGACATCACCACACAATCACACACTAACCTGCTACATAGACTGTGTGACTGCACTGCTCTCACTCTGTGACATCACCACTCAATCACACACTAACCTGCTACATAGACTGTGTGACTGCACTGCTCTCACTCTGTGACATCACCACACAATCACACACTAACCTGCTACATAGACTGTGAGACTGCACTGCTCTCAATCTGTGACATCACCACACAATCACACACTAACCTGCTACATAGACTGTGTGACTGCACTGCTCTCACTCTGTGACATCACCATCCAATCAGTCACACACTAATCTGCTACATAGACTGTGTGACTACACTGCTCTCACTCTGACATCACCATCCAATCACACACTAACCTCCTACATAGACTGTGTGACTGCACTGCTCCCACTCTGTGACATCACCATCAAATCACACACTAACCTGCTACATAGACTGTGTGACTGCACTGCTCTCACTCTGTGACATCACCACACAATCACACACTAACCTGCTACATAGACTGTGTGACTGCACTGCTCTCACTCTGACATCACCATCCAATCACACACAAACCTGCTACATAGACTGTGTGACTGCACTGCTCTCACTCTGTGACATCACCATCCAATCACACACTAACCTGCTACATAGACTGTGTGACTGCACTGCTCTCACTCTGTGATATCACCATCCAATCACACACTAACCTGCTACATAGACTGTGTGACTGCACTGCTCTCACTCTGTGACATCACCACACAATCACACACTAACCTGCTACATAGACTGTGTCACTGCACTGCTCTCACTCTGTGACATCACCACACAATCACACACTAACCTGCTACATAGACTGTGTGACTGCACTGCTCTCACTCTGTGACATCACCATCCAATCACACACTAACCTGCTACATAGACTGTGTGACTGCACTGCTCTCACTCTGTGACATCACCATCCAGTCACACACTAACCTGCTACATAGACTGTATGACTGCACTGCTCTCACTCTGTGACATCACCATCCAATCACACACTAACCTGCTACATAGACTATGTGACTGCATTGTGCTCACTATGTGACATCACCACACAATCACACACTAACCTGCTACATAGACTGTGTGACTACACAGCTCTCACTCTGTGATATCACCATCCAATCACACACTAACCTGCTACATGGACTGTGTGACTGCACTGCTCCCACTCTGTGACATCACCATCTAATCACGCACTAACCTGCTACATAGACTGTGTGACTGCACTGCTCCCACTCTGTGACATCACCATCAAATCACACACTAACCTGCTACATAGACTGTGTGACTGCACTGCTCTCACTCTGTGACATCACCATCAAATCACACAGTAACCTCCTACATAGACTGTGTGACTGCACTGCTCCCACTCTGTGACATCACCATCAAATCACACACTAAGCTGCTACATAGACTGTGTGACTGCACTGCTCCCACTTTGTGACATCACCATCCAATCACACACTAACCTGCTACATAGACTGTGACTGCACTGCTCTCACTCTGTGACATCACCATCCAATCACACACTAACCTGCTACATAGACTGTGTGACTGCACTGCTCTCACTCTGTGACATCACCACACAATCACACACTAACCTGCTACATAGACTGTGTCACTGCACTGCTCTCACTCTGTGACATCACCACACAATCACACACTAACCTGCTACATAGACTGTGTGACTGCACTGCTCTCACTCTGTGACATCACCACACAATCACACACTAACCTGCTACATAGACTGTGTGACTGCACTGCTCTCACTCTGTGACATCACCACTCAATCACACATTAACCTGCTACATAGACTGTGTGACTGCACTGCTCTCACTCTGTGACATCACCACACAATCACACACTAACCTGCTACATAGACTGTGTGACTGCACTGCTCTCACTCTGTGACATCACCACACAATCACACACTAACCTGCTACATAGACTGTGTGACTGCACTGCTCTCACTCTGTGACATCACCACACAATCACACACTAACCTGCTACATAGACTGTGTGACTGCACTGCTCTCACTCTGTGACATCACCACTCAATCACACACTAACCTGCTACATAGACTGTGTGACTGCACTGCTCTCACTCTGTGACATCACCACACAATCACACACTAACCTGCTACATAGACTGTGAAACTGCACTGCTCTCAATCTGTGACATCACCACACAATCACACACTAACCTGCTACATAGACTGTGTGACTGCACTGCTCTCACTCTGTGACATCACCATCCAATCAGTCACACACTAATCTGCTACATAGACTGTGTGACTACACTGCTCTCACTCTGACATCACCATCCAATCACACACTAACCTCCTACATAGACTGTGTGACTGCACTGCTCCCACTCTGTGACATCACCATCAAATCACACACTAACCTGCTACATAGACTGTGTGACTGCACTGCTCTCACTCTGTGACATCACCACACAATCACACACTAACCTGCTACATAGACTGTGTGACTGCACTGCTCTCACTCTGACATCACCATCCAATCACACACAAACCTGCTACATAGACTGTGTGACTGCACTGCTCTCACTCTGTGACATCACCATCCAATCACACACTAACCTGCTACATAGACTGTGTGACTGCACTGCTCTCACTCTGTGATATCACCATCCAATCACACACTAACCTGCTACATAGACTGTGTGACTGCACTGCTCTCACTCTGTGACATCACCACACAATCACACACTAACCTGCTACATAGACTGTGTCACTGCACTGCTCTCACTCTGTGACATCACCACACAATCACACACTAACCTGCTACATAGACTGTGTGACTGCACTGCTCTCACTCTGTGACATCACCATCCAATCACACACTAACCTGCTACATAGACTGTGTGACTGCACTGCTCTCACTCTGTGACATCACCATCCAGTCACACACTAACCTGCTACATAGACTGTATGACTGCACTGCTCTCACTCTGTGACATCACCATCCAATCACACACTAACCTGCTACATAGACTATGTGACTGCATTGTGCTCACTATGTGACATCACCACACAATCACACACTAACCTGCTACATAGACTGTGTGACTACACAGCTCTCACTCTGTGATATCACCATCCAATCACACACTAACCTGCTACATGGACTGTGTGACTGCACTGCTCCCACTCTGTGACATCACCATCTAATCACGCACTAACCTGCTACATAGACTGTGTGACTGCACTGCTCCCACTCTGTGACATCACCATCAAATCACACACTAACCTGCTACATAGACTGTGTGACTGCACTGCTCTCACTCTGTGACATCACCATCAAATCACACAGTAACCTCCTACATAGACTGTGTGACTGCACTGCTCCCACTCTGTGACATCACCATCAAATCACACACTAAGCTGCTACATAGACTGTGTGACTGCACTGCTCCCACTTTGTGACATCACCATCCAATCACACACTAACCTGCTACATAGACTGTGACTGCACTGCTCTCACTCTGTGACATCACCATCCAATCACACACTAACCTGCTACATAGACTGTGTGACTGCACTGCTCTCACTCTGTGACATCACCACACAATCACACACTAACCTGCTACATAGACTGTGTCACTGCACTGCTCTCACTCTGTGACATCACCACACAATCACACACTAACCTGCTACATAGACTGTGTGACTGCACTGCTCTCACTCTGTGACATCACCACACAATCACACACTAACCTGCTACATAGACTGTGTGACTGCACTGCTCTCACTCTGTGACATCACCACACAATCACACACTAACCTGCTACATAGACTGTGTGACTGCACTGCTCTCACTCTGTGACATCACCACTCAATCACACACTAACCTGCTACATAGACTGTGTGACTGCACTGCTCTCACTCTGTGACATCACCACACAATCACACACTAACCTGCTACATAGACTGTGAGACTGCACTGCTCTCAATCTGTGACATCACCACACAATCACACACTAACCTGCTACATAGACTGTGTGACTGCACTGCTCTCACTCTGTGACATCACCATCCAATCAGTCACACACTAATCTGCTACATAGACTGTGTGACTACACTGCTCTCACCCTGACATCACCATCCAATCACACACTAACCTCCTACATAGACTGTGTGACTGCACTGCTCCCACTCTGTGACATCACCATCAAATCACACACTAACCTGCTACATAGACTGTGTGACTGCACTGCTCTCACTCTGTGACATCACCACACAATCACACACTAACCTGCTACATAGACTGTGTGACTGCACTGCTCTCACTCTGACATCACCATCCAATCACACACAAACCTGCTACATAGACTGTGTGACTGCACTGCTCTCACTCTGTGACATCACCATCCAATCACACACTAACCTGCTACATAGACTGTGTGACTGCACTGCTCTCACTCTGTGATATCACCATCCAATCACACACTAACCTGCTACATAGACTGTGTGACTGCACTGCTCTCACTCTGTGACATCACCACACAATCACACACTAACCTGCTACATAGACTGAGAGACTGCACTGCTCTCAATCTGTGACATCACCACACAATCACACACTAACCTGCTACATAGACTGTGTGACTGCACTGCTCTCACTCTGTGACATCACCATCCAATCAGTCACACACTAATCTGCTACATAGACTGTGTGACTACACTGCTCTCACTCTGACATCACCATCCAATCACACACTAACCTCCTACATAGACTGTGTGACTGCACTGCTCCCACTCTGTGACATCACCATCAAATCACACACTAACCTGCTACATAGACTGTGTGACTGCACTGCTCTCACTCTGTGACATCACCACACAATCACACACTAACCTGCTACATAGACTGTGTGACTGCACTGCTCTCACTCTGACATCACCATCCAATCACACACAAACCTGCTACATAGACTGTGTGACTGCACTGCTCTCACTCTGTGACATCACCATCCAATCACACACTAACCTGCTACATAGACTGTGTGACTGCACTGCTCTCACTCTGTGATATCACCATCCAATCACACACTAACCTGCTACATAGACTGTGTGACTGCACTGCTCTCACTCTGTGACATCACCACACAATCACACACTAACCTGCTACATAGACTGTGTGACTGCACTGCTCTCACTCTGTGACATCACCATCCAATCACACACTAACCTGCTACATAGACTGTGTGACTTCACTGTGCTCACTCTGTGACATCACCATCCAATCACACACTAACCAGCTACATAGACTGCGTGACTGCACTGTGCTCACTCTGTGATATCACCATCCAATCACACACTAACCTGCTACATAGACTGTGTGACTGCACTGCTCTCACTCTGTGACATCACCATACAATCACAAACTAACCTGCTACATAGACTGTGTGACTGCACTGCTCTCACTCTGTGACATCACCACACAATCACAAACTAACCTGCTACATAGACTGTGTGACTGCACTGCTCTCACTCTGTGACATCACCATCCAATCACACACTAACCTGCTACATAGACTGTGTGACTGCACTGCTCCCACTCTGTGACATAAACATCCAATCACACACTAACCTGCTACATAGACTGTGTGACTGCACTGCTCTCACTCTGTGACATCACCATCCAATCACACACTAACCTGCAACATAGACTGTGTGACTGCACTGTGCTCACTCTGTGACATCATCACACAATCACACACTAACCTGCTACATAGACTGTGTGACTGCACTGCTCACTCTGTGACATCACCACCCAATCACACACTAACCTGCTACATAGACTGTGTGACTGCACTGCTCTCACTCTGTGACATCACCATCCAATCACACACTAAACTGCTACATAGACTGTGTGACTGCACTGCGCTCACTCTGTGACATCACCATCCAATCACACACTAACCTGCTACGTAGACTGTGTGACTGCATTGCGCTCACTCTGTGACATCACCATCAAATCACACACTAACCTGCTACATAGACTATGTGACTGCACTCTCTCACTCTGTGACATCACCATCCAGTCACACACTAACCTGCTACATAGACTGTGTGACTGCACTGCTCTCACTCTGTGACATCACCATCCAATCACACACTAACCTGCTACATAGACTATGTGACTGCATTGTGCTCACTATTTGACATCACCACACAATCACACACTAACCTGCTACATAGACTGTGTGACTGCACTGCTCCCACTCTGTGACATCACCATCTAATCACACACTAACCTGCTACATAGACTGTGTGACTGCACTGCTCCCACTCTGTGACATCACCATCCAATCACACACTAACCTGCTACATAGACTGTGTGACTGCACTGCTCTCACTCTGTGACATCACCATCAAATCACACACTAACCTCCTACATAGAATGTGTGACTGCACTGCTCCCACTCTGTGACATCACCATCAAATCACACACGAACCTGCTACATAGACTGTGTGACTGCACTGCTCTCACTCTGTGACATCACCACACAATCACACAATAACCTGCTACATAGACTGTGTGACTGCACTGCTCCCACTCTGTGACATAAACATCCAATCACACACTAACCTGCTACATAGACTGTGTGACTGCACTGCTCTCACTCTGTGACATCACCATCCAATCACACACTAACCTGCTACATAGACTGTGTGACTGCACTGTGCTCACTCTGTGACATCATCACACAATCACACACTAACCTGCTACATAGACTGTGTGACTGCACTGCTCACTCTGTGACATCACCACCCAATCACACACTAACCTGCTACATAGACTGTGTGACTGCACTGCTCTCACTCTGTGACATCACCATCCAATCACACACTAACCTGCTACATAGACTGTGTGACTGCATTGCGCTCACTCTGTGACATCACCATCCAATCACACACTAATCTGCTATATAGACTGTGTGACTGCACAGCTCTAACTCTGTGACATCACCATCCAATCACACACTCACCTGCTACATAGACTGTGTGACGGCACTGTGCCCACTCTGTGACATCACCATCCAATCACATACTAACCTGCTATATAGACTGTGTGATGGCACTGCTCCCACTCTGTGACATCACCATCCAATCACACGCTAACCTGCTACATAGACTGTGTGACTGCACTCCTCTCACTCTGTGACATCACCATCAAATCACACACTGACCTGCTACATAGACTGTGTGACTACACTGCTCTCACTCTGTGACATCACCATCCAATAACACTCACCTGCTACATAGACTGTGTGACTGCACTGCTCCCACTCTGTGACATCACCATCCAATCACACACTTACCTGCTACATAGACTGTGTGACTGCACTGCTCTCACTCTGTGACATCACCACACAATCACACACTAACCTGATACATAGACTGTGTGACTGCACTGCTCTCACTCTGTGACATCACCACACAATCACACACTAACCTGCTACATAGACTGTGTGACTGCACTGCTCTCAATCTGTGACATCACCATTCAATCACACACTAACCTGCTACATAGACTGTGTGACTGCACTGCTCTCACTCTGTGACATAACCACACAATCACACACTAACCTGCTACATAGACTGTGTGACTGCACTGCTCTCAATCTGTGACATCACCACACAATCACACACTAACCTGCTACATAGACTGTGTGACTGCACTGCTCTCACTCTGTGACATCACCATCCAATCAGTCACACATTAATCTGCTACATAGACTGTGTGACTACACTGCTCTCACTCTGACATCACCATCCAATCACACACTAACCTCCTACATAGACTGTGTGACTGCACTGCTCTAACTCTGTGACATCACCACACAATCACACACTAACCTGCTACATAGACTGTGTGACTGCACTGCTCTCACTCTGTGACGTCACCATCCAATCACACACAAACCTGCTACATAGACTGTGTGACTGCACTTTGCTCACTCTGTGACATCACCATCCAATCACACACTAACCTGCTACATAGACTGTGTGACTGCACTGCTCTCACTCTGTGATATCACCATCCAATCACACACTAACCTGCTACATAGACTGTGTGACTGCACTGCTCTCACTCTGTGATATCACCATCCAATCACACACTAACCTGCTACATAGACTGTGTGACTGCACTGCTCTCACTCTGTGACATCACCACACAATCACACACTAAGCTGCTACATAGATTGTGTGACTGCACTGCTCTCACTCTGTGACATCACCATCCAATCACACACTAACCTGCTACATAGACTGTGTGACTGCACTGTGCTCACTCTGTGACATCACCATCCAATCACACACTAACCTGCTACATAGACTGCGTGACTGCACTTTGCTCACTCTGTGATATCACCATCCAATCACACACTAACCTGCTACATAGACTGTGTGACTGCACTGCTCTCACTCTGTGACATCACCACACAATCACAAACTAACCTGCTACATAGACTGTGTGACTGCACTGCTCTCACTCTGTGACATCACCACACAATCACACACTAACCTGCTACATAGACTGTGTGACTGCACTGCTCTCACTCTGTGACATCACCATCCAATCACACGCTAACCTGCTACATAGACTGTGTGACTGCACTGCGCTCACTCTGTGACATCACCATCCAATCACACACTAACCTGCTACATAGACTGTGTGACTGCACTGCTCTCACTCTGTGACATCACCACACAATCACACACTAACCTGCTACATAGACTGTGTGACTGCACTGCTCTCAATCTGTGACATCACCACACAATCACACACTAACCTGCTACATAGACTGTGTGACTGCACTGCTCTCACTCTGTGACATCACCATCCAATCAGTCACACACTAATCTGCTACATAGACTGTGTGACTACACTGCTCTCACTCTGACATCACCATCCAATCACACACTAACCTCCTACATAGACTGTGTGACTGCACTGCTCCCACTCTGTGACATCACCATCAAATCACACACTAACCTGCTACATAGACTGTGTGACTGCACTGCTCTCACTCTGTGACATCACCACACAATCACACACTAACCTGCTACATAGACTGTGTGACTGCACTGCTCTCACTCTGTGACGTCACCATCCAATCACACACAAACCTGCTACATAGACTGTGTGACTGCACTTTGCTCACTCTGTGACATCACCATCCAATCACACACTAACCTGCTACATAGACTGTGTGACTGCACTGCTCTCACTCTGTGATATCACCATCCAATCACACACTAAACTGCTACATAGACTGTGTGACTGCACTGCTCTCACTCTGTGATATCACCATCCAATCACACACTAACCTGCTACATAGACTGTGTGACTGCACTGCTCTCACTCTGTGACATCACCACACAATCACACACTAAGCTGCTACATAGACTGTGTGACTGCACTGCTCTCACTCTGTGACATCACCATCCAATCACACACTAACCTGCTACATAGACTGTGTGACTGCACTGTGCTCACTCTGTGACATCACCATCCAATCACACACTAACCTGCTACATAGACTGCGTGACTGCACTTTGCTCACTCTGTGATATCACCATCCAATCACACACTAACCTGCTACATAGATTGTGTGACTGCACTGCTCTCACTCTGTGACATCACCACACAATCACAAACTAACCTGCTACATAGACTGTGTGACTGCACTGCTCTCACTCTGTGACATCACCACACAATCACACACTAACCTGCTACATAGACTGTGTGACTGCACTGCTCTCACTCTGTGACATCACCATCCAATCACACGCTAACCTGCTACATAGACTGTGTGACTGCACTGCGCTCACTCTGTGACATCACCATCCAATCACACACTAACCTGCTACATAGACTGTGTGACTGCATTGCGCTCACTCTGTGACATCACCATCCAATCACACACTAATCTGCTATATAGACTGTGTGACTGCACAGCTCTAACTCTGTGACATCACCATCCAATCACACACTCACCTGCTACATAGACTGTGTGACGGCACTGTGCCCACTCTGTGACATCACCATCCAATCACATACTAACCTGCTATATAGACTGTGTGATGGCACTGCTCCCACTCTGTGACATCACCATCCAATCACACGCTAACCTGCTACATAGACTGTGTGACTGCACTCCTCTCACTCTGTGACATCACCATCAAATCACACACTAACCTGCTACATAGACTGTGTGACTACACTGCTCTCACTCTGTGACATCACCATCCAATAACACTCACCTGCTACATAGACTGTGTGACTGCACTGCTCCCACTCTGTGACATCACCATCCAATCACACACTTACCTGCTACATAGACTGTGTGACTGCACTGCTCTCACTCTGTGACATCACCACACAATCACACACTAACCTGATACATAGACTGTGTGACTGCACTGCTCTCACTCTGTGACATCACCACACAATCACACACTAACTTGCTACATAGACTGTGTGACTGCACTGCTCTCAATCTGTGACATCACCATTCAATCACACACTAACCTGCTACATATACTGTGTGACTGCACTGCTCTCACTCTGTGACATCACCACACAATCACACACTAACCTGCTACATAGACTGTGTGACTGCACTGCTCTCAATCTGTGACATCACCACACAATCACACACTAACCTGCTACATAGACTGTGTGACTGCACTGCTCTCACTCTGTGACATCACCATCCAATCAGTCACACACTAATCTGCTACATAGACTGTGTGACTACACTGCTCTCACTCTGACATCACCATCCAATCACACACTAACCTCCTACATAGACTGTGTGACTGCACTGCTCCCACTCTGTGACATCACCATCAAATCACACACTAACCTGCTACATAGACTGTGTGACTGCACTGCTCTCACTCTGTGACATCACCACACAATCACACACTAACCTGCTACATAGACTGTGTGACTGCACTGCTCTCACTCTGTGACGTCACCATCCAATCACACACAAACCTGCTACATAGACTGTGTGACTGCACTTTGCTCACTCTGTGACATCACCATCCAATCACACACTAACCTGCTACATAGACTGTGTGACTGCACTGCTCTCACTCTGTGATATCACCATCCAATCACACACTAACCTGCTACATAGACTGTGTGACTGCACTGCTCTCACTCTGTGATATCACCATCCAATCACACACTAACCTGCTACATAGACTGTGTGACTGCACTGCTCTCACTCTGTGACATCACCACACAATCACACACTAAGCTGCTACATAGACTGTGTGACTGCACTGCTCTCACTCTGTGACATCACCATCCAATCACACACTAACCTGCTACATAGACTGTGTGACTGCACTGTGCTCACTCTGTGACATCACCATCCAATCACACACTAACCTGCTACATAGACTGCGTGACTGCACTTTGCTCACTCTGTGATATCACCATCCAATCACACTCTAACCTGCTACATAGACTGTGTGACTGCACTGCTCTCACTCTGTGACATCACCACACAATCACAAACTAACCTGCTACATAGACTGTGTGACTGCACTGCTCTCACTCTGTGACATCACCACACAATCACACACTAACCTGCTACATAGACTGTGTGACTGCACTGCTCTCACTCTGTGACATCACCACCCAATCACACACTAACCTGCTACATAGACTGTGTGACTACACTGCTCTCACTCTGTGACATCACCATCCAATCACACACTAACCTGCTACATAGACTGTGTGACTGCACTGCTCTCACTCTGTGACATCACCATCCAATCACACACTAACCTGCTACATCTTCTGTGTGACTGCACTGCTCCCACTCTGTGACATCACCATCCAATCACACACTAACCTGCTACATAGACTGTGTGACTGCACTGCTCCCACTCTGTGACATCACCATCCAATCACACACTAACCTGCTACATATACTGTGCGACTGCACTGCTCCCACTCTGTGACATCGCCATCCAATCACACACCAACCTGCTACATAGACTGTGCGACTGCACTGCGCCCACTCTGTGACATCGCCATCCAATCACACACTAACCTGCTACATAGACTGTGTGACTGCACTGTGCTCACTCTGTGACATCACCATCCAATCACACACTAACCTGCTACATAGACTGTGTGACTGCACTGCTCTCACTCTGTGACATCACCATCCAATCACACACTAACCTGCTACATAGACTGTGTGACTGCACTGCTCTCTCTCTGTGACATCACCATCCAATCACACACTAACCTGCTACATAGACTGTGTGACTGCACTGTGCTCACTCTGTGACATCATCACACAATCACACACTAACCTGCTACATAGACTGTGTGACTGCACTGCTCTCACTCTGTGACATCACCATCCAATCACACACTAACCTGCTACATAGACTGTGTGACTGCACTGCTCTCACTCTGTGACATCACCATCCAATCACACACTAACCTGCTACATAGACTGTGTGACTGCACTGCTCTCACTCTGTGACATCACCATCCAATCACACACTAACCTGCTACATAGACTGTGTGACTGCATTGCGCTCACTCTGTGACATCACCATCCAATCACACACTAATCTGCTATATAGACTGTGTGACTGCACAGCTCTCACTTTGTGACATCACCATCCAATCACACACTCACCTGCTACATAGACTGTGTGACGGCACTATGCCCACTCTGTGACTTCACCATCCAATCACATACTAACCTGCTATATAGACTGTGTGACGGCACTGCTCCCACTCTGTGACATCACCATCCAATCACACGCTAGCCTGCTACATAGACTGTGTGACTGCACTCCTCTCACTCTGTGACATCACCATCAAATCACACACTAACCTGCTACATAGACTGTGTGACTGCACTGCTCTCACTCTGTGACATCACCATCCAATCACACTCACCTGCTACATAGACTGTGTGACGGCACTGCTCCCACTCTGTGCCATCACCATCCAATCACACGCTAACCTGCTACATAGACTGTGTCACTGCACTGTGCCCACTCTGTGACATCACCATCCAATCAGTCACACACTAATCTGCTACATAGTCTGTGTGACTGCACTGCCCTCACTCTGTGACATCACCATCCAATCACACACTAACCTGCTACATAGACTGTGTGACTGCACTGCTCTCACTCTGTGACATCACCATCAAATCACACTCACCTGCTACATAGACTGTGTGACGGCACTGCTCCCACTCTGTGACATCACCATCCAATCACACGCTAACCTGCTACATAGACTGTGTGACTGCACTGCTCTCACTCTGTGACATCACCATCCAATCACACGCTAACCTGCTACATAGACTGTGTGACTGCACTGCTCTCACTCTGTGACATCACCACACAATCACACACTAACCTGCTAAATAGACTGTGTGACGGCACTGCTCCCACTCTGTGACATCACCATCCAATCACACGCTAACCTGCTACATAGACTGTGTGACTGCACTGTGCCCACTCTGTTACATCACCATCCAATCAGTCACACACTAATCTGCTACATAGTCTGTGTGACTGCACTGCCCTCACTCTGTGACATCACCATCCAATCACACACTAACCTGCTACATAGACTGTGTGACTGCACTGCTCTCACTCTGTGACATCACCACCAAATCACACTCACCTGCTACATAGACTATGTGACGGCACTGCTCCCACTCTGTGACTTCACCATCCAATCACACACTAACCTGCTACATAGACTGTGTGACTGCACTGCTCTCACTCTGTGACATCACCACCAAATCACACTCACCTGCTACATAGACTATGTGACGGCACTGCTCCCACTCTGTGACTTCACCATCCAATCACACGCTAACCTGCTACATAGACTGTGTGACTGCACTGCTCTCACTCTGTGACATCACCATCCAATCACACGCTACCCTGCTACATAGACTGTGTGACTGCACTGCTCTCACTCTGTGACATCACCATCCAATCACACACTAACCTGCTACATAGATTGTGTGACTGCACTGCTCTCACTTTGTGACATCATTACTCTGATGTTACCTGCAGGGAATCCACACTGACGCTGGGGATCAGCAGCCACTGGTAGAAGGAACACACAGGAGGATGAACTTCTCACTAGAACTGGAAGTCACAAAAAAATGCTATAGCCGGCACCAGAGAAGAGAACCAGCAGAAGTAAAGAAGGAAGGAGAGCCAATCAGCATAGGGAGGCGTAGATAGAACAGTCAGGTAATGAGACATTACAACAGGTGAGTAGCTACACGTAGCAGCCAGAGTCTAGGCAGCTAGGAAGTGACTGAGAGCCAATCAGGCAGAGAGCCACAGCAGCACATGTAACACTCACTCTGTGACATCACCATCCAATCACACACTCACCTGCTACATAGACTGTGTGACTGCACAGCTCTAACTCTGTGACATCACCATGCAATAACACACTAACCTGCTACATAGACTGTGTGACTGCACTGCGCTCACTCTGTGACATCACCACACAATCACACACTAACCTGCTACATAGTCTGTGTGATTGCACTGCTCTCACTCTGTGACATCACCATCCAATCACACACTCACCTGCTACATAGACTGTGTGACTGCACTGCTCTCACTCTGTGACATCACCATCCAATCACACACTCACCCGCTACATAGACTGTGTGACTGCACTGCTCTCACTCTGTGACATCACCATCCAATCACACACTAACCTGCTACATAGACTGTGTGACTGCACTGCGCTCACTCTGTGACATCACCATCCAATCACACACTGACCTGCTACATAGTCTGTGTGACTGCACTGCGCTCACTCTGTGACATCACCATCCAATCACACACTCACCTGCTACATAGACTTTGTGACTGCACTGCTCTCACTCTGTGACATCACCTTCCAATCACACACTCACCTGCTACATAGACTGTGTGACTGCACTGTGCTCACTCTGTGACATCACCATCCAATCACACACTAACCTGCTACATAGACTGTATGACTGCACTGTGCTCACTCTGTGACATCACCATCCAATCACACACTAACCTTCTACATAGACTGTGTGACTGCACTGCTCTCACTCTGTGACATCACCATCCAATCACACACTCACCTGCTACATAGACTGTGTGACTGCACTGCTCTAACTCTGTGACATCACCATGCAATAACACACTAACCTGCTACATAGACTGTGTGACTGCACTGCGCTCGCTCTGTGACATCACCACACAATCACACACTAACCTGCTACATAGACTGTGTGACTGCACTGCGCTCACTCTGTGACATCACCATCCAATCACACACTAACCTGCTACATAGACTGTGTGACTGCACTGCGCTCACTCTGTGACATCACCATCCTATCACACACTCACCTGCTACATAGACTGTGTGACTGCACTGTGCCCATTCTGTGACATCACCATCCAATCACACACTAACCTGCTACATAGACTGTGTGACTGCACTGCTCTCACTCTGTGACATCACCATCCAATCACACACTCACCTGCTACATAGACTGTGTGACTGCACTGTGCTCACTCTGTGACATCACCATCCAATCACACACTAACCTGCTACATAGACTGTGTGACTGCACTGCTCTCACTCTGTGACATCACCATCCAATCACACACTCACCTGCTACATAGACTGTGTGACTGCACTGTGCTCACTCTGTGACATCACCACACAATCACACACTAACCTGCTACATAGACTGTGTGACTGCACTGCGCTCACTCTGTGACATCACCACACAATCACACACTAACCTGCTACATAGACTGTGTGACTGCACTGCGCTCACTCTGTGACTGCACTGCGCTCACTCTGTGACATCACCATCCAATCACACACTAACCTGCTACATAAACTGTGTGACTGCACTGTGCTCACTCTGTGACATCACTATCAAATCACACACTAACCTGCTACATAAACTGTGTGACTGCACTGCTCTCACTCTGTGACATCACTATCAAATCACACACTAACCTGCTACATAGACTGTGTGACTGCACTGCGCTCACTCTGTGTAAGTGGCCGCTCGTTCGCTCTGAGCGATGTTTGCACATCTGCGCATACATATGGGTCGTAATGCGCATGCGCCAACCAGTCATTGCTGTCGGAAATCGTGTTTGCAAAATTGCGAGTGCATGCTAATTTGAGTGACAGGATGAGGCGTTTGTGGGTGGTAACAGGGGAAGGTGCTTGAAAACGGGGAGTGGTGATCCGAACGCAGGCATGCCAAACGGTCAAAACAGGCGTTTTAAGGGTGTGCATAATTAACAAAGCAGCGTCATCGACCACGTCACTTGGTTGTTTCTTAGCCTGAACTATTCGCATGATTACGGTAGGAAAATCCTACCACAAGCACTGCGAGCAGTTCAGACGCCTTTCGATGTACTCGATTAATCTAATATATAGCGGAGATGACGTATGATGTGAGCGGCCAGGGGGCGTCTTTACAAAATAGCGAGCGCATGTTTCGTTCGCTTGCTCAAACATAGAGGCGTCAACAGACCACAAAGAGCGAGCGCTCAATTTAAATAGCCGGCCCCTTTTTCTGACCAAGCGAGCGCAATTAGCGTCCGGCTCTGAATCAGGCCCAGAGTACCCTTGATTTCGAGTGCAAAAGCCGACCCCATAGAAATTGTGAAATGTAGCAATGTGAAGCATTCCAGACCTTGGCCCAGTTGGTATTCAGATGGCGCTAGTCCATAGTAGCTTACGGGCAACTGGGCCGCAGTGCCATCTGCCCATATTTTGTATGCGCATCCCCTCGAGTCTACTGGCTTGCCCGGGGGCCGGGATGGGCTCTGTGTATAACACATCTTTATAGCCCCTGTGTATTACATGTGAGGAAGAAACTTATATCAGACCCTCTCTAAGTACAATCATTTGGAAAAACCTCATCGATCAATCCTGTAATGTGTTCATCTATCACCAAGATCATCACGCAGACCATCACGCACATCATCACGCAGATCACCGCGGAACGCTGTGTATATTTTGGCTGCACTTACTAACAACTGAAACTCTTTGCTTAATATCCCCCAGAAAAAAAACAAATTTCTGCGTGAATGTTACACGATAGACCCCTGCGCACGCCCTGGCCAGGCTGTTTGACGTTTGTTTAATGTGAGTCGAGAGCAGTAACGAGTACACCTGGCAGTACAAAGGCCAGGGGAGGGGTAAAGGTGGGCCGGGAATAAAGGAGGCTTGTTGCCCAGCCAGAAGGAGCCCTTCCAGCCAGCCAAGACGCAGAATGAGAGGCAGGCGTGTAACAGGAACAAGCTGCTGAGTGACAATATAAACCTGTCTTGGTGCAGAACGCCGCCGCGGGATTGGTTACTTCGGGTCACACAGGATATTCCCTTTTATTGCTGCCTGTTCACAAGGCCTCCGACACAATAAATCTGTGAATTAGCCATTGTGAACTTATCGCAGACTGAAGCCTCTGAGCGATGCACTGCGCACGCTATTGTGTCAGGCGCTTCTCAGCTTAATTACTGTGACACATTGAGTCATTGCAGACTTATATAATGTACAGCGTTATACTGGTATAATGTCCTGTGTGTTATTGTGCAGTATGATGTCATCGGGGCCTGATTCAGAGCCGCTCGTAAGCAACTGCTCGTTCGCTCTGAGCGATGTTCGCACAACTGCGCACGCATATGGGTCGTAATGCGCATGCGCAAACCAGTCATTGTGGTCGGATATCGTGCGCTCGCAAAACAGTGAGGGGCTGCTAATTTGATTGACAGAATGTACCGTTTGTGGGTGGTAACAGGGGAAGGTGCTTGAAAACGGGGAGTGGAGATCCGAACGCAGGCATGCCTAACGGTAAAAAGAGCGTTTAATGGGAGTGCATAATTAGTAAAGGAGCGTCATCGACAACGTCACTTGGTTGTACTTTAGCCTGAACTGCTCGCAGTGATTGCGGTAGGAAAATCCTACCACAAGAATTGCGAGCAGTTCAGACGCCTTTCGATGTACCCGATTAATCTAATAAATACCGGAGATGACGTGTGATGCAAACGGCAAAGGGGCGTCTTTACAAAATAGCGAGCGCATTTTTCATTCATTCGCTCAGACATAGAGGCGTCAACAAACCGCAATGAACGAGCGCACAATTTAAATATCCGGACCCTTTTTTGAACGACCGTCCGCATATAGCGTCCGGGTCTGAATCAGGTTATAATCAGTGACTTTTATACGATTTATAACACATCAGATATCCCAGGAAATTCCTTCTACAAATTACACGGACACCGCAAGTCACCCCAAAGTTCTGATCTTTTTATAAAAAGACTTTTATATGTGTAACAGGGCACCTGCCGGGTAAAATCCTCATTATCTACTGCAGGGGTTTCTCTTCCTGCTCATGGTATAGACACTATACGGGAAAGCTTCGCTTAGGGGCTGATTCACAGTCACATGCTGCTGCGAGACACGACCTTTCCCGGTGTACATCCGTGCATCTGACTGCAACCACTTCTGCCGCACACCCGCAACACTACGGCATCACGCCCATAAGATGGCACATTCTCTGTAAAGCCACCACCCTCTGCCCGCTTAGTAATGCCCAGCACATTTCCAAGACATTTCTGAATCGCAACGGCGGCACTGTGGGCGCACAATGCGTGACGCATACGCAGTTTGACGTTTCAGCTACTTGGACGCAGTCCCAGTTGAAAGACATTGGCGATTTGCGCGACTATTGGCATTTCAATTGACTCGGAATCTGGGATGTTTTTCCTTTACATTCAAATCATTTGCTTAAACCCGTGACGTTATCGTACGTTATCGTGTCTGCGTTGGTGATGAAAGGGTCTATTTACTAAGCCTTGGAGGGAGATAAAGTGAAAGGAGATAGAGGACCTCATTCAGAGTCGGTCAAAGTGGCCGCACGGTCGTACGCCACCGATGTTCGCTATACTGCGCATGCGTAAAGTTCGCAATGCGCATGCACAAACTAGCCGCTACGATCAGAAATTTCTGTCTCCTTGAACAGAGCCAGGTCGGTAGTTTGAGTGACAGGATGAGGCGTTTGTGGGTGGTAACAGGGGAAGGTGCTTGAAAACGGGGGAGTGGAGATCAGAACGCAGGCGTGCCTAATTATGCGAATGGCGTTTTATGGGAGTGCATACGGATTATGGGAGTGCATGATTAACTAAGTAGTGTCATGGCACACGTGACATGGGAGGTTTTTACACTGACTTGATCGTAGAGCTTAAGAGAGGGTATGGTCAACCTTAAGCTCTACGACCAGTTCCGATGGTTCCCGATGGTCTCGATTAATCCTTATATGCCCGGAGATGATGTGTAATGCGTACGAGAAGGGGGCGTATTTTTTTGTCTTCCGGCCGCTTCCTCCCCTTGGTCGGCCAGCTACCGATCCGAACTTAGGGACGCAACTTGCGAGGGAATCATTTGCATATACGGACCCTTTTCCCGTACGACCGAGCGGCCGCTTCGACCGACTCTGAATGAGGTCCAAAGTACCAGCCAACCAGCTCCTAAATGTAATTTTTCAAACACAGCCTGTGACATGTCAGTTAGGAGCTGATTGGCTGGTACTTTATTCCATTCACTTTCTATCTCCATCCAAGGTGTAGTAAATAGACCCCATATTCCTCAATATAGACGGACTCAATACAGGTGTGCAAGCATAGTGTATCTGGAGTAGGATTGTACGCCAGCGAGATGACCATTGATGGGTAATGGTTGATGGTTTTCGACTATCTGGGAAAAGTACAGTTTTACATAGTTCAGATCTGCATATGCGCAAACGACCGAAACCGCAGCCGCACACAAACAATCTACAGTGGACAATAAGCATCAGTGGTTACTAATCAGTGGCCGTGCCTAATCTGGCGGAGAGGCGGTGGCAGTGTGTGAGGAGGTGGGTGAGGGCGCACAGGCGGGTGTATGTGGGCGTACTGGTGGAAGTGATCAGTGGCCGTGCCTAATCTGGCGGAGAGACGGTGGCATTGTGTGAGGAGGTGGGTGAGGGCGCACAGACGGGTGTATGTGGGCGTACTGGTGGAAGTGATCAGTGGCCGTGCCTAATCTGGCGGAGAGACGGTGGCAGTGTGTGAGGAGGTGGGTGAGGGCGCACAGGCGGGTGTATGTGGGTGTACTGGTGGAAGTGATCAGTGGCCGTGCCTAATCTGGCGGAGAGACGGTGGCAGTGTGTGAGGAGGTGGGTGAGGGCGCACTGGCGGGTGTATGTGGGTGTACTGGTGGTGACCTCTCCAGGTCACGAAAGCACCAAATTGAATATTGGGCCTGATTTAGACTTATTGAGCTAATGCCACTGCGGCTGCTGCGTCTGTGTACGTGGTGGATGCAAACGTGGCAGATGCCGAGGATTGTAAAGAGCGGACCAACTGCGGCTTTACAAATCCAAGCGTCTGCGTACAATGACCATTCAGTTATCAGTCTTCTGAGTAACTCTATGATTGCGCTGGATGGCCACAGAAACTAAGACACCGGAAACATTTTTATCACGTATGGAATCGCAGACGCAGGATGTGACGCCACCGAAACAGTCGCAACACACTTGCGTTCTTTGCCACAAAACCCCGTTACCTCCCCTAATGGCTGCCTGACTGTCAATTGAACTGAGACTAAATAGTCGCTGCTACAGCGATGCAATGTGACACGTGCGCGGTTTACAGATAATCGCTCAACCGTGACAGTATCAGCATAGTCTCCATCTTGGAATCGGGCCCATATTCACTTTCTGCTGAGCGAGATTGTCAGGATCTTTCTCCTGCGGCACCTGCGACAAGTGATGCTGATCGCCGGGGCGGCCGCCATTAGTTCTTCTCATGTTGTCCATTTATGTTACTTGGGGCTCTATTTACTACAATCCGCATTGGTAATGCAGATTGTAGTGTGATATTACTGAGTGAATTCGCATTGCGAATTCAGGCAATATCACAGGGATTTACTACAAATCCCTTGCTGGGACAGAGCTTGTGATAAAGCTCTGTCCCTGCGAATCCCCTTCAGAGCCTTATCACGGTATTTTCGCAAAAAATACCGTGATTAAGTGTCCGCACATGCGCCGACCGATCGCTGCTGCTACCCCCCCGGCGCTAAGCCCCGCCCCCCACGATCGCGAACTCCCACTCTACGACCCCTCTCTCCCTTACTTACACTTACCTGCATGCTCCGGGCCTCCGGTGATGTTCTCCATTCCTCCAGTCAGGTGATCTCCCATACTGCACTGGGGCCCGATCACCTGATGACCGGGCAGCAGTGCACTGTGGGAGACCAGCTGACCGGAGGGGAGACATCACCGGAGGCCCGATCACCGGCCCCTGGAGTCAGGTAAGTAATTTTTTTTTTTACAGTAATCAGCTTGCGGTCTGTTTAGACCACACAGCTGATTAAAGGGACCGACTCCCGGCTCTGCTCTCCCCGTTAGAGCGGAGCAGGAGTCCGGTAACCGGGGGAGACCCTGGATAACGCCACCTCCAGGTAACGTTATTATCACAGGGCTTTCCCCGGTATTTTTTTCACATTTATTTTTAGTAACTCTGGTCGGATCACATTTCCCATTACAGTTATGGGAAATGTGATCTGATTACTAAAAATAAGTGATACTTAGGGGTTGGAGTAGTATTTTACGAAGTCTACTCCAATTGCCCTGTAATAACTATAGGTGATACTAATATAATGTGAAAAGCGTGTGAAAACACAAAACAGCCTTTTTCACATTATTTTAGTAAAAATAATGTTGATAAATAGAGCCCTATGTGTGATGTAAGTGATCTTTATATGTGGGAGTGTGTGGAGATTCTATAAATATTCTTATTCTTATTATTATTATAATTTGTGGCCAAGTGCATCGCCCCCCATCTGTCATTTATGAAAATATGTGGGCGGGATGTACTAAGGTCAAAAATGCTGTTTTCGGTGGTTTTACCGCATTTCCATATATACCAGGCTACGGAATACAATACATTTCGGAGCTTGGACTGGGTGGGTAACGCCATCTTTCTTTCAGCGACACCCCCTTTGGCATTGCGTGTGCAACGCCAAAGGGATTTCTGGGTCATAAACCTGGAAGTCCCTCTATCGCAGAGCACAGAACTTACCGTGAGAGCCGCGCTTGGCTATTTTCTAGGTACATAACATAATATCGCCGTTATGTACTGTACCTCGATAACTGGCGGTATGGCATCGCGAATGAGATGCTTAGTACATCCCGCCTTATAAATGCAGATGTACCATGCCAGCTTTATACACGGCTGTGGCACCTTGTCCGTCTGGCACAGACATAGCTGACGCCCATTTCCTGTGGTTGGGAAGTGGCCCCAGAAAACAGAAACGCGCTGTTGCGACATATTGCGGTCTGCATGGAAAAGCGCAAGGTGAGAAGCATGAACGGCAGAGTCCAGCGCAGGATACAGTGAGACTTGTCCAGTAATGTTACATGTTTGCACTTTTCTCCCAGATAACTTCACATTTACGCCTCAGAGTAAGGAGTCATCGGACTGGGCTTATTACAGGGGGCATTTCAGTATGCTCCAATATCTCCATTACATTTGTGTTTGCCCACATATAAATGTAGTTACACCACACCAGAGGCGTGGGGAAGGTAAGTAGCCGTCCCACCGGAGAAACTCTGACAAGCTGACCACATCGCTGTATTGTCGCTGTACAGGCTGCTACACACTAGACGATGTTTTGAACGATTTGGCTGATTCCGACGCATCGGAATGACAAATCATTCAAATTGTCAAGTCTGTACGCACTATGCGCTCTCCCGCGGCATCATTCGCTGCGTCTTTAGATCTTCTTTACATGCAGGAAGATCTGTCAATCTCGTTAACGATTTGGGCACTGTGGGCCTGATTCAGAGCCGGACGCTCTGACCAGAGCGCTCGCTCTGAATCAGGGCCCTCCTACCTAAAAAGGGAGCGGCGTGTGTGTGACAACCCACAGCTTATGCGAGTGGCCAAAAAGATGGGCTTGCGATGAGACCACAGCTTATGCGAGCGGCCAAGACCATCGGGCTTGCGACGAGACCCTGCCACAAGCCCAGGAGTGCTTTTGGCTCTATCAGAGCCAAAAGCACTCCCACTGACATCACTAGTGATGTCAGTGGGGCCGGACCCAGACTGTAGGCGTTCCCATGGGAACGCCTCCATCTGGGCAGCAACGCCCCCGGCACGCCCACCAAAGGGGGCGTGCTGTCACTCACCATCGACAGCACGCCCCCTTTGGTGCGAGACCCATAGCGACAGCTTGGCTGTCGCTATGTGGGTCTCGCGCATGCGCACGATGGAGCTCCCTCCGTCGTGCACATGCGCATTAGGGCACCATCGACCCGCTTGTGAGCGCTCAGTGCTCGCGAGCGGTTCTGAATTAGGCCCTGTGTACGCACGCACTACCCAACAACCAGGCAATATGGTTATATTACATAGTTAGCGATGAAACGACCAAACGACGCACCATATATCGTTTGGCCGTTTGTTAGTTTGCACAGTGTGTATGCACTAGATCGTTTGTCCGGGAGTTACGGGGAAATGGTTGATGACATCGCATCGTTTGTAAGTGGTCTAGTGTACTGTATATATACCAGGCTTCAGTGAATATCCTGGCAGCTTTGTGCACCTCGCCTCATTCTTAGTGACCACTATAATCCTCGGACCAACGATGAGGCAGAGTTTGTTTTCTAGCTAAGTCACAGCCGCTGGATAGGGGACCGCTAGCTGAGAAGACAGATCCTTGGCTCCCCTAACTGGTGAATGACTTCTTGGAAAATGCAGACGTTTTTATTCCTGTTTAGTCTTCTGCACGGACATTTTAGAGAATGCTCTTCAGCACTAAGGGTCATTCGGCTCTGCGACATCCAGGAAATGGCGGCGGCGAGTTCCGCAAACAATGACCCCTCACAATTCTCTCAGAAGAGCCTCCACTTCCAGCACAGCTGCTTGGTGTCCTCCTATCTGCAGATATGGCCGCCTCCATATGGGCTACTCACAGGAGCTTTACAAGACGCTGCTGGAAGGCAGGTGCTGGAATTCCTTCGGGGATGGGACCCAGGCCCCCCGCTCTACCCACCAGCTGTTACAAGGTGGCATCCGTCACTCTGCTGCAGAGTATGGCCTGAAAATCTCCTTTGTTTGAGGGAATTTCAATCTCCACCTTGAAAAGAGCCCCAGTGCCAACAGATACATTATTCCCCACGTTAATGTGGCCGCTGATGGACAGGAATGATTCCATTGTCTCTCTGTAATGTGTCAGTCCTCTATCAATGCGGTTATTGTCACTGTTCCTCAGGCAGATACATGACAAGTCCGTCACTCACCAGCAATGTATTAGCAGCTCTCAGGTAAGACGCAGGTGAGAGCGAGGAGAAGCCGTATAAGGTCGCAACTCAGCGATAGTGTAAATGTACCGAGCTCCTTAGGAATAGCAGATGTTCAGGATGAAAGGGCCATAAGGACTGAGGTTCCGAGGCTGCTCCTGCTATCAATATGTCTCTTATCTGCTTTGGGAACTGAGCAACGCTCTGCAAATGAGTAGAGAACTTAGGGCCTGATTCAGAGCCACTCGTAAGTGGCAGCTCGTTCGCTCCGAGCGATGTTTGCCCAACTGCGCATGCGTACGGATCGTTATACGCATGCGCGAACCAGTCAGTGCGGCCGAAATTCATGTGCTCGCAAAACAGCGAATGCCTGCTAATTTGATTGACAGGATGAGGCGTATGTGGGTGGTAACAGGGGAAGGTGCTTGAAAACGGGGAGTGGAGATCAGAACGCAGGCGTGCTTAAAGGTCAAAACGGGCGTTTTATGGGTGTGCATAATTAAAACAGCAGCGTCATTGACCACGTCACTGGGTTATTTTATAGCCAGAACTGCTCGCAAGATTGTGGTAGCAAAAACCAACCACAAGAATAGCGAGCAGCTCATACCCTGTTCGATGTACTCGATTAATCTAATAAATAGCGGACATGACATAGGATGCGAGCGGCCAGGGGGCGTAGTTTCCCAAAAAACGACCGCAAGTTTTGTTCGCTCGTTCAGACCTAGAGGCGTGAACAGACCGCAAAGAGCGAACGGTTCATTTGAATAGCCACCCCTATTTTCTGGACGAGCGAGCGCAAATAGCGACCGGCTCTGAATCAGGCCCTTAGTGTACAGTCTGCAGGTGGTAGATGGGACAGAGCAATGGTCTGCAGATCTCTGATGAAGATTTAGGGGCCTATTTATTTTAGGATGAAAAGGTAGTCTGTGGATCAGAACACGCCTGTTTTCAGAGGATTGACGCATTTTACAGCATAAGGAGCCACTTCCCAAGGGCAAAATGAAAAACAACCTCACTTGCGCTATGAATGGTTTCAGCGACGTCCAATATTCCTATGCGGTAGGTTCACATTTTTCCGATGTTTCCAATGTTGTAGTCTGTACATAAAAATACAAACAAAGTAAAAATTCACAATAGTGTAATATTGATGCCTGACGTCGCCCCACGTGTGTCACTCAGGAGCAGGGTGAAACAATCAGGTCAGATAACCCAATTTCCATTCTACGGCAGCCAGAAGTGTAGGATAAGACACCCGAGTCTTACATGTATGTATTGCTCACTTTAGCACAGTAGTGACATGCGAATCGGGATGAAATACGGATGTCCGTACACTGACAGCGTCATCCCGATGGTTCAAATCCCGACAGGGGAACGGTAAGTAATGTTCCCCTGTCCTACTTACCCCCTGACCCTCCTTTCCTGCACCCTTATACTAACCCTCCCTACCAGGGGCGTCTTTAGAGAGGAGGGGGCCTGTGTGCATTCCCCGTCCGGGCCCCCTCCTCTCTTCTCGGCGACCGGCAGCCACCAGAGCATTAGTAGACTCTAGACACTATAGTGTGCCCGGAGTCTACTGCGCATGCGAAAAACACCGGAAAAATGGCAGCGGTGGCCATTTTCTCTCCCGGCTTTTTGTACAGCGCTGACACCCGGCGCGGGACCTTGGAGAGGTAAGTTTTAAGGAATATATGGGTGCAGGGCGTGCTCCCTACCCCGCACCCTACCCCTCCCGGTAAGTGCCTAAACCTAACCCTGCCCCTTAGTGCCTAACCCTCCCCCCTTAGTGTCTATCCCTAACATCCCCCCCCGGTGGTGCCTGAACCTAACGCCCCCTCCCGCAGCCTAACCTAAGTTCCCCCCCCCCCAGCTGATACTGACAGTCATGTCAGGTGTTTTGTCTGCGATCGGGAATCCGGTGCTGGGGTTCTGGCAGACGGCATCCCGGTTGTTGGGATCTTGACCGCATCCCGTGACATGCACATAACGGTTTCTCCTTCTGTCTGGGGTCACAATGTGTACAGAATCAGATACTCTCCATCCAACAGGTGTAACAGCATAAACCACTGGAAAAGATGGAACCCGGGTATTTAAATATACAGAGGTAACGTATATATATATATATATATATATATATGGCCTGGATACAACGCGTTTCCATGGACTGCGGCGACTTTTTCAAGATTGGTGTCACTAAAAAAGAAAACACTTTTAAATTGCCGCCATATTGCATATTAGCAACAAAGTTTGCAACTTTACCGAGAAGTTATCTCCAATATCTGTCGCCGTCCTTCTCTTAGCGCTCACAAAAGCAGTCGCCGTAGCCTTGTATGAGAACAGCGAAAAAACATTTATCAAGCTCCAAAAGGCGTAGATTTCCCGCGCTTATCCCTGTTACTGTAGCTATAGCCATCTTTGTAGTTTATATACTGCATTTACGCTTGTATTCTTTTAAGAGAGATCCTAAGAATTCTTATCCGTTAATATGCGCCTGGCGCATTCGCATTATGGAGGCCGGTTGTGAGGGGTGAACCATAAATGACCACTTTAGCCTTCGCAGTGACTGGCTTTTTTTAGACCCATGTCCCAGTGAATATCCAATCATAAATAGCCCCAAATATATATCTATTCCAAATCACAGCCATGCGCGGCGATAATAAATGTTAAATTTTGGGGCTTGGCTGCAAAGCGTCAGTTCTGTGACCTGCAGATCAGCGTTACAGAGAGAGGAGGGGCTGCCCTGTAATCCCCCAGTTATTGAGTTTAGGCTTAGTCATATAAAATAGTGACTGGAGGAACAATCAGCCATAGTGAGGGGCCTATTCATTGGCTGTCGCGCACAAACACACACGCACACACACACAGTTACACACATACATACACACACGCACGCAAACACACACACCCCACCACCACTTACACATTTGTTACATGAAATACCTCAGTACAATCACTAGTAGAAGTAACTCGGCCATTTCCCAGGAATCGTGTGAGAGTGATCAGGAACCATCTGTGTGAGGTGTTACATAGATAGAGCCCCCTGGTTACAGGGATATCTGGGGAAGAAGATGTCTGTACGCTCACTTATCCATATAGAAGCCTCTACATTTTCTTTCATGTGCAATGAATGATGTACTACAAACCCAGATTATATATATTATCTGTAAATTATGTAATCACGTATTATTATACCCTTATATATTATATACTGACAATGGAAAATATATAATTAACCAATACTCTATCTATATACCGTACATACATAAATATATTGGTCATCTTGCTTCCAGCTTTATAGCTCATCCCCCTCCCTGAGACATCTATTCAGGATAGCCTGGAGGCACTGCCATGTTCCTCCATCTTTAATGATGTCCCTGAGTCTCTGGTGAGCGACCCTTTCACCTATTTCTGTGATGCACAGATGCCTTTGCTGAAAGCGTAATGAGCCCTGTTTGGCGCATCACAGACTTTGAGACTTGTCTGCGCCAAACGTCCCACCAGACATCTTTTTATTGCCATTGCTAACGTGACAGAAGAACATGCACCAGCGCGCTGACTACTGACGCTGGCATTTCATGTGCTGCTGTGTGCTGTCTGGGCAAAAGGTGAAAGAACGAGGTCCCTATACAAGTGACCAGCGCCCGCCGCCATGCCTTGCGCCACGTCTCATTATGCTTAATCTATGGCTTCATATCAATTACTTTGCAACAAAATACTAATCTAGTGTCCCAGTGTGTATGCATCGGATTAATAAACCACAGTGTCTCATTGATTTCTTTGGAAATATAATAAACTTTTGTTTGGTATTATTTCATTATGGAGAAGACAGAAATAACTGTTCACATTCCTCGTATACTGTAGGACTGAGGTTTTGTACTCTATTAGCACCTGCCTGCAATCTATGCTACCCTGTGCTTCTTACTGGCACTCTCAGAAATGAGAAATGGCGCAGAGGGAGGTGGGAAGATTAATATCCTGCCGCACCCAAGAAACCTAGAAATATTCTGTTTCACCCCTAGGGAAACTTTTCTTCCACTAGGCAACTTCTGCCAACCCAAGGAATCCTTTACTGAACATAAGAAATCTCTGTCACCTGTGGGAATTCTCTGCCACCTGTGGGAATTCTCTGTCACCTGTGGGAAATCTCTGCCGCCTGTGGGAAATCTTTGCCACCTGTGGGAAATCTCTGCCACCTGTGGGAAATCTCTGCCGCCTGTGGGAAACCTCTGCCACCTGTGGGAAATCTCTGCCACCTGTGGGAAATCTCTGCCACCTGTGGGAAATTTCTGCCACCTGTAGGAAATCTCCGCCACCTGTAGGAAATCTCTGCCGCCTGTGGGAAATTTCTGCCGCCTGTGGGAAACCTCTGCCACCTGTGGGAAATCTCTGCCACCTGTAGGAAATTTATGCCGCCTGTAGGAAATCTCTGCCGCCTGTGGGAAACCTCTGCCACCTGTGGGAAATCTCTGCCACCTGTGGGAAATCTCTGCCACCTGTAGGAAATTTCTGCCACCTGTAGGAAATCTCTGCCACCTGTGGGAAATCTCTGCAGCCTGTAGGAAATCTCTGCCACTTGTGGGAAATCTCTGCCACTTGTAGGAAATCTCTGCCGCCTGTAGGAAATCTCTGCCACTTGTGGGAAATCTCTGCTGCCTGTAGGAAATCTCTGCCACTTGTGGGAAATCTCTGCCACTTGTAGGAAATCTCTGCCGCCTGTAGGAAATCTCTGCCACATGTGGGAAATCTCTGCCACATGTGGGAAATCTCTGCCGCCTGTAGGAAATCTCTGCCGCCTGTAGGAAATCTCTGCCACTTGTGGGAAATCTCTGCTGCCTGTAGGAAATCTCTGCCACTTGTGGGAAATCTCTGCTGCCTGTAGGAAAACTCTCAGCCATTTGTGAAAAATCTCTGCCACGTGGGAAATCTCCGCCACCTGTAGGAAACCTTAGGAAGCACCTTTTACCCCGAGGAAACCTCTGCCACCCCTTGGATCACTTGCCACCCATCTACATTGTTTCAAGAAGCATTTGATAAATCTGTGATTTGCTGTCTAATATACATATAATCTGCAGCAGACGATATGCCAGCTCAGTAAATCTTCCTGAAAATAGTGGCAGCGTTGTCTATGCAGACATCATTTATAGAATAAGACATACTGGTATAATTGTGTCATCGATCACATTTGACGTTTATACTCCAGTGTCCCCTGTGTATCATACAGACATATTCTGGCTCATTTACTTGTCTCAGTGCTAATACAGGATCCCAGCATTGATCAGATTTACCTGAGCACCGTTCTGTTACCGGCTAAAAGGAAATCTGAGTCTATTTCCCCTTCTGGCTGAGCTGGGTGAGAAAAATGGGTAAAGTTCTAGTTACACCAGCACCCAGACTTGTATAACCACACTAGCTGTTCCCGGCGGCTTCGTCCATGATGATATCGCTTCTGCCTACATTTTTATTTATTTGAGGTGTCCTAGTTGTATTGCTTTGTATAGGGGCACTGGAGTGGCCCACGTAACCAGCAGCGCTATATACAGACTGGTGGCATCAGCACCTTCACCCACAACTCACACCAATGTCACTGTGTGCCCTGTGCACAGACTGCTATGCAATCTGTGCTATTCACCCACCACTCACCCCAATGTCACTGTGTGCCCTGTGCACAGACTGCTATGTAACCTCTCCTATTCATGTGACCGCTGGCACAAATCACCTCTTCCCCCCCTTACCGACAACACACATGGTGCCACACCTATATCACCAATGTCACTGTGTGCCCTGTGCACAGACTGCTATGTAGCCTATCCTATTCATGTGGCCGCGGGCACAAATCACCTCTCCCCCCCCCTTACCGACAACACACATGGTGCCACACCTATCTCACCAATGTCACGTTGTGCCCTGTGCACAGACTGCTATGTAACCTCTCCTATTCATGTGACCGCTGGCACAAATCACCTCTTCCCCCCCTTACCGACAACACACATGGTGCCACACCTATCTCACCAATGTCACTGTGTGCCCTGTGCACAGACTGCTATGTAGCCTATCCTATTCATGTGGCCGCGGGCACAAATCACCTCTCCCCCCCCTTACCGACAACACACATGGTGCCACACCTATCTCACCAATGTCACGTTGTGCCCTGTGTACAGACTGCTATGTAGCCTATCCTGATCACGTGACCGCAGGCCTAAATCCCCTTTCCCCCCACCCCTTACCAGCCACACACATGGTGCCACACCTATCTCACCAATGTCACTGTGTGCCCTGTGCACAGACTGCTATGTAGCCTATCCTATTCATGTGACTGCAGGCCCAAAGCCCCTCTCCCCCCACCCCTTACCAGCCACACACATGGTGCCACACCTATCTCACCAATGTCACTGTGTGCCCTGTGCACAGACTGCTATGTAACCTATCCTATTCATGTGACCGCTGGCACAAAGCTCCTCTCCCCCCACCCCTTACCTGCCACGCATGGTGCCACACCTATCTCACCAATGTCACTGTGTGCCCTGTGCACAGACTGCTATGTAGCCTATCCTAATCATGTGACCGCAGGCCTAAATCCCCTCTCCCCCCACCCCTTACCAGCCACACACATGATGCCACACCTATCTCACCAATGTCACTGTGTGCCCTGTGCACAGACTGCTATGTAGCCTATCCTGATCATGTGACCGCTGGCACAAAGCTCCTCTCCCCCCACCCCTTACTGGCCACACGCATGATGCCACACCTATCTCTTACATTGATGATGCCAATACATTTTGTTTTTGTTATTGCTCAGCTTTAAGTTGACGATTGGAGATGATACAAAGTGCAGGTTATTCCTAGGCGTTTCCTCTACACCAGGGGTTCCCAACCACGATTCTCAAGGCACACTAACAGTCCAGGTTTTAAGGATAGCCATAGTTGAGCACAGGTGACTTAATTAGTACCCTAGTTATTTTGATTTAACCATCTGTGCTTAAGCCTGGATATCACTAAAACCAGGACTGTTAGTGTACCCTGAGGACCGAGGTTGGGAATCGCTGCTCTACACAATGATGCAGTTTTCATGGAAATCGGGTCACTATATTGTTGCTCCAACTTGGAACAAACAGACAGACACAACATTCCTATTATATTAGTTTAGGTTTCCTGTCCAACAAAATGTAAAATATTACTGCAACGATTCTTCAGGAAAAATACACAATGAAAAAAAACAATAATTTTGTTGCTTATTATATAAACATTTTAATTTGCACGTTATTGATGTTATACAGTGTATAAGTGTATATCTGACTTTTATAAATGTGTCAATTCAGTAGGGAACGTGCCTTAAATTTCTTTTTCTTTCTTTTTAACCTAAACCCGCTGTACAATAAAACAAATCCGCCGCTAATGTCTCCATAACAAGGTTTATCAGTCTGTTTGAAGTTTACGTTTTGCTTCTAACCAGCTTTAAGCAGCAAATCTCCATAGTGATTGCGACTGGTCAGTAATCAGCGCTGGGACGTAGTGTTTAGTCTCCAGATTACACGCTGACTCCTTCGCGCAGCGAAGTTAAGAGAAAAAACAAACATATTACGGGGAGAGGGGGAATTGTGTTTGTCATCTGATTTAATTTCCAGGCGATGGGCTCGAACGTGGACAAAGACTTCTTCAATTACCGCTGCAGTCATAACACGACGCTACGCTATTCTCAGGCAGAGAGAACCACATTATAGGCAGCAGAGCTTTCCAGAGCAATTTTCTTGTCAAGACGATCTTGTTTTTAAACATATATTTTTATTAAATTGAATATATTTGTGTTGTCTGAGACAAGTTCCCATTCACCCGCCATAGGAGACGTTTCCGTGATACGTGTGGGAGGTATACATTCTAGAAGACTTAATTGGACTAAACTTGATTATGTTACCTATACAATAAACAGCTCTTATACAATGTATATGTTTCAGGTCTAGCTATTGTGTGTGGGGGGGGGGCACTTTTCTGCCGCAGGTAAATTATTTCCAGGTTGGGGGCAGTCTGCTATTGGGTAAAGTTTTAAAGGAGAATTTTGCTGACATTGTGATGCCCCCCATGTAAGTAATCGCACGCCCCAGGTAGGATTAGGGTGAGGTTCTATCTCTCATCACATAATGGTGATATTTATTTTGTTTGGGAGACCTGGAGCCACCAGGTAATATTTAAATTGCTGCCAATGGGAAGTGTGCTCTGGGAGCCAAGGCTGTGCCACTGCCCCCTTACCCCCTCCGGGTCCTGGGCAGCCAGACTGATCACTAGCTACAGATGACTGGGTTTCAGTTGTACCCTGGAATCTAATTGGCTGCCACTTTCCAGCGTGGTGGATCCACCTTATGGTACATGGAGAGCGAGTGAGAGAGGGTTGGTAAGTGCTCTGCATTTTAGTCTGGGTACCTGATAGGACAGATTATCGCAGCTGAGCGATAATCTGCAAACTGCGTATGCATTAGGGTACATAACCGTAGTCGCTCGCAGCGACTATTTACTCGCAGTGTGAATGACTTTTAGGGATCATTAGGGGGAGCTACTGGGAGTGGCAGCAAATAGCGCAGACGTGTCGCGACCATTTCAGGGGCGTGTCACATCATGTATCTGCGACCCTATACGCAAGTAAAATGTCTCTAGCGTCTCAGTTCCTGCGACCATCCTGCGTGACCATAAGGTTACCGACTTTGTACGTAGATGCTTGGATTTGCAAAGCCGCAAATGGGCGTCTCAATACAATCCTCGGCGTAGCAATATTTGCTAATTTTCGCACATTCAATGCGTATAAAGACGCAGCAGTGGCGGTATTACCTTAGAACTCTGGGCCCGAGATGCGTACGCTCGTTCACAGAGTGTGAAAATTCGGCCAAGTGACGGCAAGGCAGGTGATCGCACGGCAAGGCATATGCACACCCACTATGTCTTGGCGTGCGATCGCTTGGTGTATGTAGATGCCCACCAGCCTGTCTTAAGATGCCCACTTGTGCACGTCATCTCCAGGAAGTGTATGCAATCATCGGCACATCGGGTACCATCGGAGGCGAACGCAGCGCTTGAGGCTGACCATACCATGCCGCAAGCACTGCGATCACTTCAGAGTAAAAAACAGCCAGGTGACGTGTACTATGACGCTGCCTGTTAATTATGGACACCTCTGAAACGGCGTTTGGACGGTCAGGCACGCCCTGCGTCCACACCTACACCACCGTTTCTAGTGGCCAGCCCCTGTCACCATCCACAAACGGCCTCTCCTGTCACTCATTCAGTCGGGCTATCTATGCTGGGCGAGCGTAAGCGTCCCGATTGCTCAGACTAGTTCGCGAATGCGCACATTGCAAAACATCGGCAGCTACGAGCGAACGCTTCCTTGCGTCCAGATCCGAATTGGGCCCTCTGATTAGGCCCATAGTGAAAAGGAGTAAAAGGGATTTATTCAGGGAGCAAAATGTCCCTGAAAACAAAGGCTAGATGTTGTAATGTCCATTTGTCCCCAGCAGTGAGAGCCAAGCGTTCCCGCTGCCGTGTTATACGCGATGCGTCATCAGGATAACACATTACGCACATTCATAATCCAGTTTCTGAGATAACACAACAATACATTTCATGCAGAACTTTGATGGGTGAGAACAGGGCTGATTCTGTCACACAAATGTTCTTTCTTTTCATACTAACCCCATCCCAAATCATTGCCCAGAACTGCAACACGCTAATTACATATTTACTAGACGTGACTGAGTCTCCTGCCGTGTGATTCACGGGACCATTCTTGATTTTGGGCCAATAGCTCTATTTTCCCTGAATCAACTCATGAATCTTTTATTATTGCTACAAACAAAAACAAGATGTTTAAAAAGATGTTTTAAGGGTATAAAAAGCCGCCGCGCATAATGTTCGCTTGTCACGTTGTTATGTTTTCTATTTATAGCTTTTTATACAATGTAAAGGGAGACTCAGGTCCATCGATGTTGACCCTTCTATAAATTGGATTTAAGTCTATTTAGAGGAAGACAAAACAAAACCCGCTGCGCAAATTCAGTGTCGGAAAATCTACATTTTTATAGGAGATTCTGTTCTGAGCTTCATTGAATGCAAAATATATATCACCAACTTGTAAAAAATTCAATTCAGAAAAACTCCTGCCAAATGTAGTAACTTGCGAGTTACAGGTATCGGCGCAATTTCGTTGAGTTATAATGTAGATTAATGCGGAAATCATTTACTAGGCGAAGCCAAACTGGTTCAGCGTGATAAATTATTGCTGTTTTCGATCTAATCAATATACACATTACTTCCTCTCTCTCTCTCAATAGATGGATAGATAGACAGATAGATAGATAGATAGATAGATAGATAGATAGATAGATAGATAGATAGATAGATAGATAGATGTGAGATAGATATATATGAGATAGATAGATATTAGATAGATAGATAGATAGATAGATAGATAGATAGATAGATAGATAGATAGATAGATATTAGACAGATAAATAGATAGATAGATGTGAGATAGATATATATGAGATAGATAGATAGATTTGAGATAGATAGATAGATAGATAGATAGATATTAGACAGATAGATAGATAGAAAGATAGATAGATAGATAGATAAATAGATAGATAGATAGATGTGAGATAGATATATATATATATGAGATAGATAGATAGATAGATAGATAGATAGATAGATAGATAGATAGATAGATAGATATTAGATAGATAGATAGATAGATAGATAGATAGATAGATAGATAGTGACGTGACCTAATCGCCCGATCCTGGTTTGTCACATGCTCTCTCTGGCCAGTCACGGCACAGCACTTGGTATTTAGGGAGGCTCAGAGCCTCACTTCATTGCCAGTGCAGTGTGTTTCTCAGCATAGCTGAGAGAGAGAGTTCCCTGTGCTCACCACCTGTTACCTGTGATACGCTACCTGCCTGCCTGCTTGTCTACTTCAACCCCGCTGGACTACCCTGCATCCTCCATTACCTTCCCCTTACCCGAGTCTGCTGTTCACCCTGCACCTTGTCTCCACTGACACTCTGCTGGATAATCCTTCCTCAGCCAAACAATTCTTCATTTCAGCCACTACACCTGATTTCTCCAGCCTGTCATCAACTGGACATTTCCCTATTAACCAGTCACTACCTGGTCAGTTCCCATTGTCTAACTGGACTTTTTCCACTACTTCACCTCAGCTCCCAAGTGCACTTAGGGCCTGATTCAGAGCCGGTCGCTATTTGTGGTCGTTCATTCAAAAACAAGGGGTGGCTATTCAAATGAACCGTTCGCTCTTTGCGGTCTGTTCACGCCTCTAGGTCTGAACGAACGAACAAAACTTGCGGTCGTTTTTTGGGAAACTACGCCCCCTGGCCGCTCGCATCCTATGTCATGTCCGCTATTTATTAGATTAATCGAGTACATCGACCAGGGTTCTGGCTATAAAATAACCCATTGACGTGGTCAGTGACGCTGCTGTTTTAATTATGCACACCTATAAAGCGCCCGTTTTGACCTTTAAGCACGCCTGCGATCGGATCTCCACTCCCCGTTTTCAAGCACCTTCCCCTGTTACCACTCACATACGCCTCATTCTGTCACTCAAATTATCAGTAATTCTCTATTTTGCGAGCACATGAATTTCGACCGCACTGACTGGTTCGCGCATGCGTATAATGATCCGTACGCATGCGCAGTTGGGAAAACATCGCTCGGAGCAAACGAGAGGCCGCTTACGAGCGACTCTGAATCAGGCCCTTAGTGCTATATCTGGACTTTAGTTTTTGTCATATTCATGTCTATCAAACCACTCATTAAAAGTTCCACCTTTTCATTTAAACCTGCTCCAGTGTCTGCTCCTATCACCACCCCGGGCCCACAACAAAACCAGAACCTCACAGATAGATATTAGATAGATAGATAGATAGATAGATAGATAGATATGAGATAGATAGATAGATAGATAGATAGATAGATAGATAGATATGAGATAGATAGATAGATAGATATGAGACAGACAGATAGATAGATAGATAGATAGATAGATAGATAGATAGATAGATAGATAGAGAGGTGTAGGATGTGTTGTAGCGCCCTTATACAGCAGGACCACCCTGGGTGCTAGGCTACAATTATACCCTTAGATACATATTCATGAACCTCTTTGTTTATTGTAATAGCTCCCTCGTCCAGGGGGCTGACACTCCACGCATTAGCGGTGAGACTGATGCGTCCCACTCAGAGATGTCACTGTAAAGTACACAACTATCCTCTCCATAGAAAGCTGGGTGACTATTAAGCACATCGTCTCTTGTCACATCACAGACGCCTGTCTCTTTCCCACTGAGACGTTGATGTAGAAGCTCTAACAATATTAAGACAATGGTTTGGGAGGCAGCGATCAGCGTTATTGGCTGCTGGGCTTATTATTTGATCTGCTTGAGTGCAGGCTTCATATATTCCACGTCTACCTGATATAAAGCTCTTCATCTGCGTCCTCCTCCAGCTGTCACTTCTCTGTCTGTCTGACATAACATCAGGATGGAAGTGCCGCTGTTTTGTGTGCGAATGTAACGTGCTGTCAGACATTTCTGTGGCGCATCCTGGACGGGCCTCCTCCCAGACAGGATAATACATTGGCTTCTCTTTATTTGGCTTTAAGAAAAGTAGGTTAAAGTCCCCTCCCATTCCCTTTCTCTCATGACGGCGACACAAATTGAGAGAATCACATTATTAGGTAGTCAATCATTCGCGGGATAAAGACGATCAGTGGGAACGCGGCGACTGAAATGAATCTGCAGACGTGTCCTTCTAGTCGTCTTTTCTCTAGGGGGAGGGCGGGAAATATCAGGGATCAGGTGAAAAGATTAGTGTCGCATGCGTACCGCGCCATTTAGTGATGATGACTGGACTCCTACATCCGATCTCTCCTACCGAACCCTTAATCGGTCAGGCCGCGCTAACGACACGGCGCAACTATTAATCTTAACAGGCTGAGGGTCCCTGGAAACTTCTGGTTGGTTAGAAAATCCACCCCCAAAAGAAAAATAGTTTAATCACTATAATTCAGCGGCTGCAGCGCACCCAGTTCCAGGCTGCTATTATCTTAGTAAACGGTAGTATGGCTGAGATCTGTGGATATCACAACAGGACGATCCTCCCCTTTCGCCTCAATACAAAAAATTTTGATGGGAGTTTTACATTTCAAACAAAAAAGTGAAAAGAAATGAGAGGCGTCCTAATTCTCCCGTGGAGCGTAAATCACACAACACTTTTTCATTATCAGTAGAATGTTCCGTAGTTTTGGAAGATTATATGAAGGTAATATATAAACTAGGCACAGCTGTCACATCATTGGGATATTATGGGATAAGGATCTGCAGCAACACAACAATACAGCCCAGGTCTGTCAGCTCTGTACACAGGGAGACCGGGGCCACCCAACAGGACAGGCTCACAAATGGCCATCTAGGCAGGGGCTCTACCCACCCATCAAAGCCAGGAGATAAAAGCAGAGGAGATATCCTGGCTTTTACATCACAGCTCCGGAGTGGCCTGCCCCGATGCTTGTCTCCATTTGCAAAGGATCTATGGGCCTGATTCAGCAATGTACGCTAACCCGATGGACTGCGCATGCACATACCTGCATCTGCGAGTTCCCAGCCGCAGCCTGATTGACAGGCTGCGGGGTTTGGAAGGGGGAGCGGGGGCTGTTCCTGGGCAGTTCCCGGAAACAGGGGCATGTCACCCCCATTTTCCAGGGAGGGACGAGGCCAGGGTCTGCGGCAGTTTACGCAGATCCTCGCAAGCTCCCAGGGCCCGGTCAGGCTGCGATAAGCTTCAGCTACTACAGCCTGGACGGTGGTGATCCCATTCTGCAACCTCCTGCTACATTTGCATTTTGGATGGATGGAATTGCATAGCCGCTTGTGTGCTGCTTGTATACCGCTTGTGTGCTGGTTGTGTGCTGCTTGTCTTCTGCTTGTATGCCGAATGTGTGCCGCTTGTGTGCTGCTTGTATACCGCTTGTGTGCTGGTTGTGTGCTGCTTGTCTTCTGCTTGTGTGCTGCTTGTGTGCCGCTTGTGTGCCACTTGTCTTCTGCTCGTATGCCGATTGTGTGCCGCTTGTCTTCTGCTTGTATGCCGCTTGTGTGCTGCTTGTGTGCCGCTTGTGTGCTGCTTGTATGCTGCTTGTATGCCGATTGTGTGCCGCTTGTCTTCTGCTTGTATGCCGATTGTGTGCCGCTTGTCTTCTTCTTGTGTTCCGCTTGTCTTTTGCTTGTGTGCTGCTTGTGTGCCGCTTGTGTGCCGCTTGTGTGCTGCTTGTCTTCTGCTTGTGTGCCGCTTGTGTGCTGCTTGTGTGCCACTTGTGTGGTGCTTGTCTTCTGCTTGTGTGCTACTTGTCTTCTGCTTGTGTGCTACTTGTGTGCCGCTTGTGTGCCGCTTGTGTGCCACTTGTGTGCCGCTTGTCTTCTTCTTGTGTTCCACTTGTCTTCTGCTTGTGTGCTACTTGTGTGCCGCTTCTGTGCCGCTTGTGTGCCGATTGTGTGCTGCTTGTGTGCCACTTGTGTGCTGCTTGTCTTCTGCTTGTGTGCCGCTTGTGTGCCGCTTGTGTGCTGCTTGTATACCGCTTGTGTGCTGGTTGTGTGCTGCTTGTCTTCTGCTTGTATGCCGATTGTGTGCCGCTTGTGTGCTGCTTGTATACAGCTTGTGTGCTGGTTGTGTGCTGCTTGTCTTCTGCTTGTGTGCTGCTTGTGTGCCGCTTGTGTGCCACTTGTCTTCTGCTCGTATGCCGATTGTGTGCCGCTTGTCTTCTGCTTGTATGCCGCTTGTGTGCTGCTTGTGTGCCGCTTGTGTGCTGCTTGTATGCTGCTTGTGTGCCGCTTGTGTGCCACTTGTCTTCTGCTTGTATGCTGATTGTGTGCCGCTTGTCTTCTGCTTGTATGCCGATTGTGTGCCGCTTGTCTTCTTCTTGTGTTCCGCTTGTCTTTTGCTTGTGTGCTACTTGTGTGCCGCTTGTGTGTCGCTTGTATGCCGCTTGTGTGCCGCTTGTGTGCTACTTGTATGCCACTTGTGTGCCGCTTGTGTGCCACTTGTCTTCTACTTCCATGCCGCTTGTCTTCTGCTTGTGTTCCGCTTGTCTACTGCTTGTGTACCGATTGTGTGCCGCTTGTGTGCCACTTGTCTTCTGCTTGTGTGCCGCTTGTGTGGCGATTGTGTGCTGCTTGTGTGCCGCTTGTGTGCCAATTGTGTGCTGCTTGTGTGCCGCTTGTCTTCCGCTTGTGTGCCGCTTGTGTGCTGCTTGTGTGCCAATTGTGTGCTGCTTGTGTGCTGCTTGTCTTCTGCTTGTGTGCTACTTGTGTGCCGCTTGTGTGCTGCTTGTGTGCCGCTTGTGTGCCGCTTGTGTGCTGCTTGTCTTCTGCTTGTGTGCCGCTTGTGTGCTGCTTGTCTTCTGCTTGTGTGCTACTTGTCTTCTGCTTGTGTGCTACTTGTGTGCCGCTTGTGTGCCGCTTGTGTGCCACTTGTGTGCCGCTTGTCTTCTTCTTGTGTTCCGCTTGTCTTCTGCTTGTGTGCTACTTGTGTGCCGCTTCTGTGCCGCTTGTGTGCCGATTGTGTGCTGCTTGTGTGCCACTTGTGTGCTGCTTGTCTTCTGCTTGTGTGCCGCTTGTGTGCCGCTTGTGTGCTGCTTGTATACCGCTTGTGTGCTGGTTGTGTGCTGCTTGTCTTCTGCTTGTATGCCGATTGTGTGCCGCTTGTGTGCTGCTTGTATACCGCTTGTGTGCTGGTTGTGTGCTGCTTGTCTTCTGCTTGTGTGCTGCTTGTGTGCCGCTTGTGTGCCACTTGTCTTCTGCTCGTATGCCGATTGTGTGCCGCTTGTCTTCTGCTTGTATGCCGCTTGTGTGCTGCTTGTGTGCCGCTTGTGTGCTGCTTGTATGCCGCTTGTGTGCCGCTTGTCTTCTGCTTGTATGCCGATTGTGTGCCGCTTGTCTTCTGCTTGTATGTCGATTGTGTGCCGCTTGTCTTCTTCTTGTGTTCCGTTTGTCTTTTGCTTGTGTGCTGCTTGTGTGCCGCTTGTGTGCCGCTTGTGTGCAGCTTGTCTTCTGCTTGTGTGCCGCTTGTGTGCTGCTTGTGTGCCACTTGTGTGGTGCTTGTCTTCTGCTTGTGTGCTACTTGTCTTCTGCTTGTGTGTTACTTGTGTGCCGCTTGTGTGCCGCTTGTGTGCCGCTTGTGTGCCACTTGTGTGCCGCTTGTCTTCTTCTTGTGTTCCGCTTGTCTTCTGCTTGTGTGCTACTTGTGTGCCGCTTCTGTGCCGTTTGTGTGCCGATTGTGTGCTGCTTGTGTGCCACTTGTGTGCTGCTTGTCTTCTGCTTGTGTGCCGCTTGTGTGCCGCTTGTGTGCTGCTTGTATACCGCTTGTGTGCTGGTTGTGTGCTGCTTGTCTTCTGCTTGTTTGCCGAATGTGTGCCGCTTGTGTGCTGCTTGTATACCGCTTGTGTGCTGGTTGTGTGCTGCTTGTCTTCTGCTTGTGTGCTGCTTGTGTGCCGCTTGTGTGCCACTTGTCTTCTGCTCGTATGCCGATTGTGTGCCGCTTGTCTTCTGCTTGTATGCCGCTTGTGTGCTGCTTGTGTGCCGCTTGTGTGCTGCTTGTATGCTGCTTGTGTGCCGCTTGTGTGCCACTTGTCTTCTGCTTGTATGCCGATTGTGTGCCGCTTGTCTTCTGCTTGTATGCCGATTGTGTGCCGCTTGTCTTCTTCTTGTGTTCCGCTTGTCTTTTGCTTGTGTGCTACTTGTGTGCCGCTTGTGTGCCACTTGTGTGTCGCTTGTATGCCGCTTGTGTGCCGCTTGTGTGCTACTTGTATGCCACTTGTGTGCCGCTTGTGTGCCACTTGTCTTCTACTTCCATGCCGCTTGTCTTCTGCTTGTGTTCCGCTTGTCTACTGCTTGTGTACCGATTGTGTGCCGCTTGTGTGCCACTTGTCTTCTGCTTGTGTGCCGCTTGTGTGCTGCTTGTGTGCCGCTTGTGTGCCGATTGTGTGCTGCATGTGTGCTGCTTGTGTGCAGATTGTGTGCAGATGATGTGCTGCTTGTGTGCCGCTTGTGTGCCTATTGTGTGCTGCTTGTGTGCCGCTTGTCTTCCGCTTGTGTGCCGCTTGTGTGCTGCTTGTGTGCCAATTGTGTGCTGCTTGTGTGCTGCTTGTCTTCTGCTTGTGTGCTACTTGTGTGCCGCTTGTGTGCTGCTTGTGTGCCGCTTGTGTGCCGCTTGTGTGCTGCTTGTCTTCTGCTTGTGTGCCGCTTGTGTGCTGCTTGTCTTCTGCTTGTGTGCTACTTGTCTTCTGCTTGTGTGCTACTTGTGTGCCGCTTGTGTGCCGCTTGTGTGCCACTTGTGTGCCGCTTGTCTTCTTCTTGTGTTCCGCTTGTCTTCTGCTTGTGTGCTACTTGTGTGCCGCTTCTGTGCCGCTTGTGTGCCGATTGTGTGCTGCTTGTGTGCCACTTGTGTGCTGCTTGTCTTCTGCTTGTGTGCCGCTTGTGTGCCGCTTGTGTGCTGCTTGTATACCGCTTGTGTGCTGGTTGTGTGCTGCTTGTCTTCTGCTTGTATGCCGATTGTGTGCCGCTTGTGTGCTGCTTGTATACCGCTTGTGTGCTGGTTGTGTGCTGCTTGTCTTCTGCTTGTGTGCTGCTTGTGTGCCGCTTGTGTGCCACTTGTCTTCTGCTCGTATGCCGATTGTGTGCCGCTTGTCTTCTGCTTGTATGCCGCTTGTGTGCTGCTTGTGTGCCGCTTGTGTGCTGCTTGTATGCTGCTTGTGTGCCGCTTGTGTGCCACTTGTCTTCTGCTTGTATGCCGATTGTGTGCCGCTTGTCTTCTGCTTGTATGCCGATTGTGTGCCGATTGTCTTCTTCTTGTGTTCCGCTTGTCTTTTGCTTGTGTGCTACTTGTGTGCCGCTTGTGTGTCGCTTGTATGCCGCTTGTGTGCCGCTTGTGTGCTACTTGTATGCCACTTGTGTGCCGCTTGTGTGCCACTTGTCTTCTACTTCCATGCCGCTTGTCTTCTGCTTGTGTTCCGCTTGTCTACTGCTTGTGTACCGATTGTGTGCCGCTTGTGTGCCACTTGTCTTCTGCTTGTGTGCCGCTTGTGTGGCGATTGTGTGCTGCTTGTGTGCTGCTTGTGTGCCAATTGTGTGCTGCTTGTGTGCCGCTTGTCTTCCGCTTGTGTGCCGCTTGTGTGCTGCTTGTGTGCCAATTGTGTGCTGCTTGTGTGCTGCTTGTCTTCTGCTTGTGTGCTACTTGTGTGCCGCTTGTGTGCTGCTTGTGTGCCGCTTGTGTGCCGCTTGTGTGCTGCTTGTCTTCTGCTTGTGTGCCGCTTGTGTGCTGCTTGTCTTCTGCTTGTGTGCTACTTGTCTTCTGCTTGTGTGCTACTTGTGTGCCGCTTGTGTGCCGCTTGTGTGCCACTTGTGTGCCGCTTGTCTTCTTCTTGTGTTCCGCTTGTCTTCTGCTTGTGTGCTACTTGTGTGCCGCTTCTGTGCCGCTTGTGTGCCGATTGTGTGCTGCTTGTGTGCCACTTGTGTGCTGCTTGTCTTCTGCTTGTGTGCCGCTTGTGTGCCGCTTGTGTGCTGCTTGTATACCGCTTGTGTGCTGGTTGTGTGCTGCTTGTCTTCTGCTTGTATGCCGATTGTGTGCCGCTTGTGTGCTGCTTGTATACCGCTTGTGTGCTGGTTGTGTGCTGCTTGTCTTCTGCTTGTGTGCTGCATGTGTGCCGCTTGTGTGCCACTTGTCTTCTGCTCGTATGCCGATTGTGTGCCGCTTGTCTTCTGCTTGTATGCCGCTTGTGTGCTGCTTGTGTGCCGCTTGTGTGCTGCTTGTATGCTGCTTGTATGCCGCTTGTGTGCCGCTTGTCTTCTGCTTGTATGCCGATTGTGTGCCGCTTGTCTTCTGCTTGTATGTCGATTGTGTGCCGCTTGTCTTCTTCTTGTGTTCCGTTTGTCTTTTGCTTGTGTGCTGCATGTGTGCCGCTTGTGTGCCGCTTGTGTGCAGCTTGTCTTCTGCTTGTGTGCCGCTTGTGTGCTGCTTGTGTGCCACTTGTGTGGTGCTTGTCTTCTGCTTGTGTGCTACTTGTCTTCTGCTTGAGTGCTACTTGTGTGCCGCTTGTGTTCCGCTTGTGTGCCGCTTGTGTGCCACTTGTGTGCCGCTTGTCTTCTTCTTGTGTTCCGCTTGTCTTCTGCTTGTGTGCTACTTGTGTGCCGCTTGTGTGCCGCTTGTGTGCCGATTGTGTGCTGCTTGTGTGCCACTTGTGTGCTGCTTGTCTTCTGCTTGTGTGCCGCTTGTGTGCCGCTTGTGTGCTGCTTGTATACCGCTTGTGTGCTGGTTGTGTGCTGCTTGTCTTCTGCTTGTTTGCCGAATGTGTGCCGCTTGTGTGCTGCTTGTATACCGCTTGTGTGCTGGTTGTGTGCTGCTTGTCTTCTGCTTGTGTGCTGCTTGTGTGCCGCTTGTGTGCCACTTGTCTTCTGCTCGTATGCCGATTGTGTGCCGCTTGTCTTCTGCTTGTATGCCGCTTGTGTGCTGCTTGTGTGCCGCTTGTGTGCTGCTTGTATGCTGCTTGTGTGCCGCTTGTGTGCCACTTGTCTTCTGCTTGTATGCCGATTGTGTGCCGCTTGTCTTCTGCTTGTATGCCGATTGTGTGCCGCTTGTCTTCTTCTTGTGTTCCGCTTGTCTTTTGCTTGTGTGCTACTTGTGTGCCGCTTGTGTGCCACTTGTGTGTCGCTTGTATGCTGCTTGTGTGCCGCTTGTGTGCTACTTGTATGCCACTTGTGTGCCGCTTGTGTGCCACTTGTCTTCTACTTCCATGCCGCTTGTCTTCTGCTTGTGTTCCGCTTGTCTACTGCTTGTGTACCGATTGTGTGCCGCTTGTGTGCCACTTGTCTTCTGCTTGTGTGCCGCTTGTGTGCTGCTTGTGTGCCGCTTGTGTGCCGATTGTGTGCTGCATGTGTGCTGCTTGTGTGCAGATTGTGTGCAGATGATGTGCTGCTTGTGTGCCGCTTGTGTGCCTATTGTGTGCTGCTTGTGTGCCGCTTGTCTTCCGCTTGTGTGCCGCTTGTGTGCTGCTTGTGTGCCAATTGTGTGCTGCTTGTGTGCTGCTTGTCTTCTGCTTGTGTGCTACTTGTGTGCCGCTTGTGTGCTGCTTGTGTGCCGCTTGTGTGCCGCTTGTGTGCTGCTTGTCTTCTGCTTGTGTGCCGCTTGTGTGCTGCTTGTCTTCTGCTTGTGTGCTACTTGTCTTCTGCTTGTGTGCTACATGTGTGCCGCTTGTCTGCCGCTTGTGTGCCACTTGTGTGCCGCTTGTCTTCTGCTTGTGTGCTACTTGTGTGCCGCTTCTGTGCCGCTTGTGTGCCGATTGTGTGCTGCTTGTGTGCCACTTGTGTGCTGCTTGTCTTCTGCTTGTGTGCCGCTTGTGTGCCGCTTGTGTGCTGCTTGTATACCGCTTGTGTGCTGGTTGTGTGCTGCTTGTCTTCTGCTTGTATGCCGATTGTGTGCCGCTTGTGTGCTGCTTGTATACCGCTTGTGTGCTGGTTGTGTGCTGCTTGTCTTCTGCTTGTGTGCTGCTTGTGTGCCGCTTGTGTGCCACTTGTCTTCTGCTCATATGCCGATTGTGTGCCGCTTGTCTTCTGCTTGTATGCCGCTTGTGTGCTGCTTGTGTGCCGCTTGTGTGCTGCTTGTATGCTGCTTGTGTGCCGCTTGTGTGCCACTTGTCTTCTGCTTGTATGCCGATTGTGTGCCGCTTGTCTTCTGCTTGTATGCCGATTGTGTGCCGCTTGTCTTCTTCTTGTGTTCCGCTTGTCTTTTGCTTGTGTGCTGCTTGTGTGCCGCTTGTGTGCCGCTTGTGTGCTGCTTGTCTTCTGCTTGTGTGACGCTTGTGTGCTGCTTCTGTGCCACTTGTGTGGTGCTTGTCTTCTGCTTGTGTGCTACTTGTCTTCTGCTTGTGTGCTACTTGTGTGCCGCTTGTGTGCCGCTTGTGTGCCACTTGTGTGCCGCTTGTCTTCTTCTTGTGTTCCGCTTGTCTTCTGCTTGTGTGCTACTTGTGTGCCGCTTCTGTGCCGCTTGTGTGCCGATTGTGTGCTGCTTGTGTGCCGCTTGTGTGCTACTTGTATGCCACTTGTGTGCCGCTTGTGTGCCGCTTGTGTGCCACTTGTCTTCTACTTCCATGCCGCTTGTCTTCTGCTTGTGTTCCGCTTGTCTACTGCTTGTGTACCGATTGTGTGCCGCTTGTGTGCCACTTGTCTTCTGCTTGTGTGCCGCTTGTGTGCTGCTTGTGTGCCGCTTGTGTGCCGATTGTGTGCTGCATGTGTGCTGCTTGTGTGCAGATTGTGTGCAGATTGTGTGCTGCTTGTGTGCCGCTTGTGTGCCAATTGTGTGCTGCTTGTGTGCCGCTTGTCTTCCGCTTGAGTGCCGCTTGTGTGCTGCTTGTGTGCCGATTGTGTGCTGCTTGTGTGCCGCTTGTGTGCCGCTTGTGTGCCACTTGTCTTCCGCTTGTGTGCTGCTTGTGTGCCGCTTGTGTGCCGCTTGTGTGCCACTTGTCTTCTGCTTGTATGCCGATTGTGTGCCGCTTGTCTTCTGCTTGTAAGCCGATTGTGTGCCGCTAGTCTTCTTCTTGTGTTCCGCTTGTCTTCTGCTTGTGTGCTACTTGTGTGCCGCTTGTATGCCGCTTGTGTGCCGCTTGTGTGCTACTTGTATGCCACTTGTGTGCCGCTTGTGTGCCGCTTGTCTTCTACTTCCATGCCGCTTGTCTTCTGCTTGTGTTCCGCTTGTCTACTGCTTGTGTACCGATTGTGTGTCGCTTGTGTGCCACTTGTCTTCTGCTTGTGTGCCGCTTGTGTGCTGCTTGTGTGCCGCTTGTGTGCCGATTGTGTGATGCTTGTGTGCCGCTTGTCTTCTGCTTCTGTGCTGCATGTGTGCTGCTTGTGTGCAGATTGTGTGCTGCTTGTGTGCCGCTTGTGTGCCAATTGTGTGCTGCTTGTGTGCCGCTTGTCTTCCGCTTGTGTGCCGCTTGTGTGCCGCTTGTGTGCTGCTTGTGTGCCAATTGTGTGCTGCTTGTGTTCCGCTTGTCTTCTGCTTGTGTGCCGCTTGTCTTCTGCTTGTGTTCTGCTTGTGTACTGCTTGTGTGCCACTTGTCTTCTGCTTGTGTACTGCTTGTGTGCTGCTTGTCTTCTGCTTGTGTGCCACTTGTCTTCTGCTTGTCTTCTGTTTGTCTTCTGTTTATCTTCTGCTTGTGTGCTGCTTGTCTTCTGCTTGTGTGCCGCTTATGTGCTGCTTGTCTTCTGCTTGTGTGCCACTTGTCTTCTGCTTGTGTGCTGCTTTTGTGCTGCTTGTCTTCTGCTTGTCTTCTGCTTGTGTGCTGCTTGTGTGCCGCTTGTGGGCTGCTTGTCTTCTGCTTGTGTGCCGCTTGTCTTATACTTGTGTGTTGCTTGTGTGCTGCTTGTGTGCCGCTTGTGTGCCAATTGTGTGCTGCTTGTGTGCTGCTTGTCTTCCGCTTGTGTGCTGCTTGTGTTCTGCTTGTGTACCGATTGTGTGCTGCTTGTGTACCGATTGTGTGCTGCTTGTGTGCCGCTTGTGTGCTGCTTGTCTTCTGCTTGTCTTCTGTTTGTATTCTGCTTGTGTGCTGCTTGTGTGCCGCTTGTGTGCTGCTTGTCTTCAGCTTATGTGCCACTTGTCTTCTGCTTGTTTTCTGCTTGTGTGCCGATTGTGTGCCGCTTGTCTTCTGCTTGTGTGCTGCTTGTGTGCTGCTTGTCTTCTGCTTGTCTTCTGCTCGTCTTCTGCTTGTGTGCCGCTTGTGTGCTGCTTGTCTTCTTCTTGTGTGCCACTTGTCTTCTGCTTGTGTGCTGCTTTTGTGCTGCTTGTCTTCTGCTTGTATTCTGCTTGTGTGCTGCTTGTGTGCTGCTTGTCTTCTGCTTGTATTCTGCTTGTGTGCCGCTTGTCTTCTGCTTGTTTTCTGCTTGTGTGCTGCTTGTGTGCTGCTTGTCTTCTGCTTGTGTGCCACTTGTCTTCTGCTTGTGTGCTGCTTTTGTGCCGCTTGTCTTCTGCTTGTATTCTGCTTGTGTGCCGCTTGTGTGCCACTTGTCTTCTGCTTGTGTGCCGCTTGTGTGCTGCTTGGCTTCTGCTTGTGTGCCATTTGTCTTCTGCTTGTGTGCCGCTTGTCTTCTGCTTGTGTTCTGCTTGTGTGCCGCTTGTCTTCTGCTTGTGTGCCACTTGTCTTCTGCTTGTGTGCCGCTTGTCTTCTGCTTCTGTGCAGCTTGTCTTCTACTTGTGTGCTACTTGTGTGCCGCTTGTGTGCCACTTGTATGCCACTTGTGTGCTGCTTGTGTGCCGCTTGTGTGCCACTTGTATGCCGCTTGTGTGCCACTTGTATGCCACTTGTGTGCTGCTTGTGTGCCGCTTGTGTGCTGCTTGTGTGCCGCTTGTGTGCCGCTTGTCTTCTGCTTGAGTTCCTCTTGTCTTCTGCTTGTGTGCTGCTTGTCTTCTGCTTGTCTTCTGCTTGTGAGCTGCTTGTGTGCCAATTGTGTACTGCTTGTGTTCTACTTGTGTGCCACTTGTCTTCCGCTTGTGTGCCGCTTGAGTGCTGCTTGTCTTCTCCTTGTCTTCTGCTTGTGTGCTGCTTGTGTGCCGCTTGTGTGCCGCTTATCTTCTGTTTGTATGCCGCTTGTGTGCTGCTTGTCTTCTGCTTGTCTTCTGCTTGTATGCCGCTTGTGTGCTGCTTGTCTTCTTCTTGTCTTCTGTTTGTATGCCACTTGTGTGCCGCTTGTCTTCTGCTTCTGTGCTGCTTGTCTTCTGCTTGTGTGCTGCTTGTGTGCTGCTTGTCTTCTGCTTGTGTGCCGCTTGTGTGCTGCTTGTGTGCCGCTTGTGTGCCGCTTGTGTGCTGCTTGTCTTCTGCTTGTGTGCCGCTTGTGTGCTGCTTGTCTTCTGCTTGTGTGCTACTTGTCTTCTGCTTGTGTGCTACTTGTGTGCCGCTTGTGTGCCGCTTGTGTGCCGCTTGTGTGCCACTTGTGTGCCGCTTGTCTTCTTCTTGTGTACCGCTTGTCTTCTGCTTGTGTGCTACTTGTGTGCCGCTTCTGTGCCGCTTGTGTGCCGATTGTGTGCTGCTTGTGTGCCACTTGTGTGCTGCTTGTCTTCTGCTTGTGTGCCGCTTGTGTGCCGCTTGTGTGCTGCTTGTATACCGCTTGTGTGCTGGTTGTGTGCTGCTTGTCTTCTGCTTGTATGCCGATTGTGTGCCGCTTGTGTGCTGCTTGTATACCGCTTGTGTGCTGGTTGTGTGCTGCTTGTCTTCTGCTTGTGTGCCGCTTGTGTGCCACTTGTCTTCTGCTCGTATGCCGATTGTGTGCCGCTTGTCTTCTGCTTGTATGCCGCTTGTGTGCTGCTTGTGTGCCGCTTGTGTGCTGCTTGTATGCTGCTTGTATGCCGCTTGTGTGCCGCTTGTCTTCTGCTTGTATGCCGATTGTGTGCCGCTTGTCTTCTGCTTGTATGTCGATTGTGTGCCGCTTGTCTTCTTCTTGTGTTCCGTTTGTCTTTTGCTTGTGTGCTGCTTGTGTGCCGCTTGTGTGCCGCTTGTGTGCAGCTTGTCTTCTGCTTGTGTGCCGCTTGTGTGCTGCTTGTGTGCCACTTGTGTGGTGCTTGTCTTCTGCTTGTGTGCTACTTGTCTTCTGCTTGTGTGCTACTTGTGTGCCGCTTGTGTGCCGCTTGTCTTCTTCTTGTGTTCCGCTTGTCTTCTGCTTGTGTGCTACTTGTGTGCCGCTTGTGTGCCGCTTGTGTGCCGATTGTGTGCTGCTTGTGTGCCACTTGTGTGCTGCTTGTCTTCTGCTTGTGTGCCGCTTGTGTGCCGCTTGTGTGCCACTTGTCTTCTGCTCGTATGCCGATTGTGTGCCGCTTGTCTTCTGCTTGTATGCCGCTTGTGTGCTGCTTGTGTGCCGCTTGTGTGCTGCTTGTATGCTGCTTGTGTGCCGCTTGTGTGCCACTTGTCTTCTGCTTGTATGCAGATTGTGTGCCGCTTGTCTTCTGCTTGTATGCCGATTGTGTGCCGCTTGTCTTCTTCTTGTGTTCCGCTTGTCTTTTGCTTGTGTGCTACTTGTGTGCCGCTTGTGTGCCACTTGTGTGTCGCTTGTATGCCGCTTGTGTGCCGCTTGAGTGCTACTTGTATGCCACTTGTGTGCCGCTTGTGTGCCACTTGTCTTCTACTTCCATGCCGCTTGTCTTCTGCTTGTGTTCCGCTTGTCTACTGCTTGTGTACCGATTGTGTGCCGCTTGTGTGCCACTTGTCTTCTGCTTGTGTGCCGCTTGTGTGCTGCTTGTGTGCCGCTTGTGTGCCGATTGTGTGCTGCATGTGTGCTGCTTGTGTGCAGATTGTGTGCAGATTGTGTGCTGCTTGTGTGCCGCTTGTGTGCCAATTGTGTGCTGCTTGTGTGCCGCTTGTGTGCTGCTTGTGTGCCAATTGTGTGCTGCTTGTGTGCTGCTTGTCTTCTGCTTGTGTGCTACTTGTGTGCCGCTTGTGTGCTGCTTGTGTGCCGCTTGTGTGCCGCTTGTGTGCTGCTTGTCTTCTGCTTGTGTGCCGCTTGTGTGCTGCTTGTCTTCTGCTTGTGTGCTACTTGTCTTCTGCTTGTGTGCTACATGTGTGCCGCTTGTCTGCCGCTTGTGTGCCACTTGTGTGCCGCTTGTCTTCTGCTTGTGTGCTACTTGTGTGCCGCTTCTGTGCCGCTTGTGTGCCGATTGTGTGCTGCTTATGTGCCGCTTGTGTGCTACTTGTATGCCACTTGTGTGCCGCTTGTGTGCCGCTTGTGTGCCACTTGTCTTCTACTTCCATGCCGCTTGTCTTCTGCTTGTGTTCCGCTTGTCTACTGCTTGTGTACCGATTGTGTGCCGCTTGTGTGCCACTTGTCTTCTGCTTGTGTGCCGCTTGTGTGCTGCTTGTGTGCCGCTTGTGTGCCGATTGCGTGCTGCATGTGTGCTGCTTGTGTGCAGATTGTGTGCAGATTGTGTGCTGCTTGTGTGCCGCTTGTGTGCCAATTGTGTGCTGCTTGTGTGCCGCTTGTCTTCCGCTTGAGTGCCGCTTGTGTGCTGCTTGTGTGCCGATTGTGTGCTGCTTGTGTGCCGCTTGTGTGCCACTTGTCTTCCACTTGTGTGCTGCTTGTGTGCCGCTTGTGTGCCGCTTGTGTGCCACTTGTCTTCTGCTTGTATGCCGATTGTGTGCCGCTTGTCTTCTGCTTGTATGCCGATTGTGTGCCGCTAGTCTTCTTCTTGTGTTCCGCTTGTCTTCTGCTTGTGTGCTACTTGTGTGCCGCTTGTATGCCGCTTGTGTGCCGCTTGTGTGCTACTTGTATGCCACTTGTGTGCCGCTTGTGTGCCGCTTGTCTTCTACTTCCCTGCCGCTTGTCTTCTGCTTGTGTTCCGCTTGTCTACTGCTTGTGTACCGATTGTGTGCCGCTTGTGTGCCACTTGTCTTCTGCTTGTGTGCCGCTTGTGTGCTGCTTGTGTGCCGCTTGTGTGCCGATTGTGTGATGCTTGTGTGCCGCTTGTCTTCTGCTTGTGTGCTGCATGTGTGCTGCTTGTGTGCAGATTGTGTGCTGCTTGTGTGCCGCTTGTGTGCCAATTGTGTGCTGCTTGTGTGCCGCTTGTCTTCCGCTTGTGTGCCGCTTGTGTGCCGCTTGTGTGCTGCTTGTGTGCCAATTGTGTGCTGCTTGTGTTCCGCTTGTCTTCTGCTTGTGTGCCGCTTGTCTTCTGCTTGTGTTCTGCTTGTGTACTGCTTGTGTGCCACTTGTCTTCTGCTTGTGTACTGCTTGTGTGCTGCTTGTCTTCTGCTTGTGTGCCACTTGTCTTCTGCTTGTCTTCTGTTTGTCTTCTGTTTATCTTCTGCTTGTGTGCTGCTTGTCTTCTGCTTGTGTGCCGCTTATGTGCTGCTTGTCTTCTGCTTGTGTGCCACTTGTCTTCTGCTTGTGTGCTGCTTTTGTGCTGCTTGTCTTCTGCTTGTCTTCTGCTTGTGTGCTGCTTGTGTGCCGCTTGTGGGCTGCTTGTCTTCTGCTTGTGTGCCGCTTGTCTTATACTTGTGTGTTGCTTGTGTGCTGCTTGTGTGCCGCTTGTGTGCCAATTGTGTGCTGCTTGTGTGCCGCTTGTCTTCCGCTTGTGTGCTGCTTGTGTTCTGCTTGTGTACCGATTGTGTGCTGCTTGTGTACCGATTGTGTGCTGCTTGTGTGCCGCTTGTGTGCTGCTTGTCTTCTGCTTGTCTTCTGTTTGTATTCTGCTTGTGTGCTGCTTGTGTGCCGCTTGTGTGCTGCTTGTCTTCTGCTTGTCTTCTGTTTGTATTCTGCTTGTGTGCTGCTTGTGTGCCGATTGTGTGCCGCTTGTCTTCTGCTTGTGTGCCGCTTGTGTGCTGCTTGTCTTCTGCTTGTCTTCTGCTCGTCTTCTGCTTGTGTGCCGCTTGTGTGCTGCTTGTCTTCTTCTTGTGTGCCACTTGTCTTCTGCTTGTGTGCTGCTTTTGTGCTGCTTGTCTTCTCCTTGTATTCTGCTTGTGTGCTGCTTGTGTTCCGTTTGTCTTTTGCTTGTGTGCTGCTTGTGTGCCGCTTGTGTGCCGCTTGTGTGCAGCTTGTCTTCTGCTTGTGTGCCGCTTGTGTGCTGCTTGTGTGCCACTTGTGTGGTGATTGTCTTCTGCTTGTGTGCTACTTGTCTTCTGCTTGTGTGCTACTTGTGTGCCGCTTGTGTGCCGCTTGTGTGCCGCTTGTGTGCCACTTGTGTGCCGCTTGTCTTCTTCTTGTGTTCCGCTTGTCTTCTGCTTGTGTGCTACTTGTGTGCCGCTTGTGTGCCGCTTGTGTGCCGATTGTGTGCTGCTTGTGTGCCACTTGTGTGCTGCTTGTCTTCTGCTTGTGTGCCGCTTGTGTGCCGCTTGTGTGCTGCTTGTATACCGCTTGTGTGCTGGTTGTGTGCTGCTTGTCTTCTGCTTGTTTGCCGAATGTGTGCCGCTTGTGTGCTGCTTGTATACCGCTTGTGTGCTGGTTGTGTGCTGCTTGTCTTCTGCTTGTGTGCTGCTTTTGTGCCGCTTGTGTGCCACTTGTCTTCTGCTCGTATGCCGATTGTGTGCCGCTTGTCTTCTGCTTGTATGCCGCTTGTGTGCTGCTTGTGTGCCGCTTGTGTGCTGCTTGTATGCTGCTTGTGTGCCGCTTGTGTGCCACTTGTCTTCTGCTTGTATGCAGATTGTGTGCCGCTTGTCTTCTGCTTGTATGCCGATTGTGTGCCGCTTGTCTTCTTCTTGTGTTCCGCTTGTCTTTTGCTTGTGTGCTACTTGTGTGCCGCTTGTGTGCCACTTGTGTGTCGCTTGTATGCCGCTTGTGTGCCGCTTGAGTGCTACTTGTATGCCACTTGTGTGCCGCTTGTGTGCCACTTGTCTTCTACTTCCATGCCGCTTGTCTTCTGCTTGTGTTCCGCTTGTCTACTGCTTGTGTACCGATTGTGTGCCGCTTGTGTGCCACTTGTCTTCTGCTTGTGTGCCGCTTGTGTGCTGCTTGTGTGCCGCTTGTGTGCCGATTGTGTGCTGCATGTGTGCTGCTTGTGTGCAGATTGTGTGCAGATTGTGTGCTGCTTGTGTGCCGCTTGTGTGCCAATTGTGTGCTGCTTGTGTGCCGCTTGTGTGCTGCTTGTGTGCCAATTGTGTGCTGCTTGTGTGCTGCTTGTCTTCTGCTTGTGTGCTACTTGTGTGCCGCTTGTGTGCTGCTTGTGTGCCGCTTGTGTGCCGCTTGTGTGCTGCTTGTCTTCTGCTTGTGTGCCGCTTGTGTGCTGCTTGTCTTCTGCTTGTGTGCTACTTGTCTTCTGCTTGTGTGCTACATGTGTGCCGCTTGTCTGCCGCTTGTGTGCCACTTGTGTGCCGCTTGTCTTCTGCTTGTGTGCCACTTGTGTGCCGCTTCTGTGCCGCTTGTGTGCCGATTGTGTGCTGCTTATGTGCCGCTTGTGTGCTACTTGTATGCCACTTGTGTGCCGCTTGTGTGCCGCTTGTGTGCCACTTGTCTTCTACTTCCATGCCGCTTGTCTTCTGCTTGTGTTCCGCTTGTCTACTGCTTGTGTACCGATTGTGTGCCGCTTGTGTGCCACTTGTCTTCTGCTTGTGTGCCGCTTGTGTGCTGCTTGTGTGCCGCTTGTGTGCCGATTGTGTGCTGCATGTGTGCTGCTTGTGTGCAGATTGTGTGCAGATTGTGTGCTGCTTGTGTGCCGCTTGTGTGCCAATTGTGTGCTGCTTGTGTGCCGCTTGTCTTCCGCTTGAGTGCCGCTTGTGTGCTGCTTGTGTGCCGATTGTGTGCTGCTTGTGTGCCGCTTGTGTGCCGCTTGTGTGCCACTTGTCTTCCGCTTGTGTGCTGCTTGTGTGCCGCTTGTGTGCCGCTTGTGTGCCACTTGTCTTCTGCTTGTATGCCGATTGTGTGCCGCTTGTCTTCTGCTTGTATGCCGATTGTGTGCCGCTAGTCTTCTTCTTGTGTTCCGCTTGTCTTCTGCTTGTGTGCTACTTGTGTGCCGCTTGTATGCCGCTTGTGTGCCGCTTGTGTGCTACTTGTATGCCACTTGTGTGCCGCTTGTGTGCCGCTTGTCTTCTACTTCCATGCCGCTTGTCTTCTGCTTGTGTTCCGCTTGTCTACTGCTTGTGTACCGATTGTGTGCCGCTTGTGTGCCACTTGTCTTCTGCTTGTGTGCCGCTTGTGTGCTGCTTGTGTGCCGCTTGTGTGCCGATTGTGTGATGCTTGTGTGCCGCTTGTCTTCTGCTTGTGTGCTGCATGTGTGCTGCTTGTGTGCAGATTGTGTGCTGCTTGTGTGCCACTTGTGTGCTGCTTGTCTTCTGCTTGTGTGCCGCTTGTGTGCCGCTTGTGTGCTGCTTGTATACCGCTTGTGTGCTGGTTGTGTGCTGCTTGTCTTCTGCTTGTTTGCCGAATGTGTGCCGCTTGTGTGCTGCTTGTATACCGCTTGTGTGCTGGTTGTGTGCTGCTTGTCTTCTGCTTGTGTGCTGCTTTTGTGCCGCTTGTGTGCCACTTGTCTTCTGCTCGTATGCCGATTGTGTGCCGCTTGTCTTCTGCTTGTATGCCGCTTGTGTGCTGCTTGTGTGCCGCTTGTGTGCTGCTTGTATGCTGCTTGTGTGCCGCTTGTGTGCCACTTGTCTTCTGCTTGTATGCAGATTGTGTGCCGCTTGTCTTCTGCTTGTATGCCGATTGTGTGCCGCTTGTCTTCTTCTTGTGTTCCGCTTGTCTTTTGCTTGTGTGCTACTTGTGTGCCGCTTGTGTGCCACTTGTGTGTCGCTTGTATGCCGCTTGTGTGCCGCTTGAGTGCTACTTGTATGCCACTTGTGTGCCGCTTGTGTGCCACTTGTCTTCTACTTCCATGCCGCTTGTCTTCTGCTTGTGTTCCGCTTGTCTACTGCTTGTGTACCGATTGTGTGCCGCTTGTGTGCCACTTGTCTTCTGCTTGTGTGCCGCTTGTGTGCTGCTTGTGTGCCGCTTGTGTGCCGATTGTGTGCTGCATGTGTGCTGCTTGTGTGCAGATTGTGTGCAGATTGTGTGCTGCTTGTGTGCCGCTTGTGTGCCAATTGTGTGCTGCTTGTGTGCCGCTTGTGTGCTGCTTGTGTGCCAATTGTGTGCTGCTTGTGTGCTGCTTGTCTTCTGCTTGTGTGCTACTTGTGTGCCGCTTGTGTGCTGCTTGTGTGCCGCTTGTGTGCCGCTTGTGTGCTGCTTGTCTTCTGCTTGTGTGCCGCTTGTGTGCTGCTTGTCTTCTGCTTGTGTGCTACTTGTCTTCTGCTTGTGTGCTACATGTGTGCCGCTTGTCTGCCGCTTGTGTGCCACTTGTGTGCCGCTTGTCTTCTGCTTGTGTGCTACTTGTGTGCCGCTTCTGTGCCGCTTGTGTGCCGATTGTGTGCTGCTTATGTGCCGCTTGTGTGCTACTTGTATGCCACTTGTGTGCCGCTTGTGTGCCGCTTGTGTGCCACTTGTCTTCTACTTCCATGCCGCTTGTCTTCTGCTTGTGTTCCGCTTGTCTACTGCTTGTGTACCGATTGTGTGCCGCTTGTGTGCCACTTGTCTTCTGCTTGTGTGCCGCTTGTGTGCTGCTTGTGTGCCGCTTGTGTGCCGATTGTGTGCTGCATGTGTGCTGCTTGTGTGCAGATTGTGTGCAGATTGTGTGCTGCTTGTGTGCCGCTTGTGTGCCAATTGTGTGCTGCTTGTGTGCCGCTTGTCTTCCGCTTGAGTGCCGCTTGTGTGCTGCTTGTGTGCCGATTGTGTGCTGCTTGTGTGCCGCTTGTGTGCCGCTTGTGTGCCACTTGTCTTCCGCTTGTGTGCTGCTTGTGTGCCGCTTGTGTGCCGCTTGTGTGCCACTTGTCTTCTGCTTGTATGCCGATTGTGTGCCGCTTGTCTTCTGCTTGTATGCCGATTGTGTGCCGCTAGTCTTCTTCTTGTGTTCCGCTTGTCTTCTGCTTGTGTGCTACTTGTGTGCCGCTTGTATGCCGCTTGTGTGCCGCTTGTGTGCTACTTGTATGCCACTTGTGTGCCGCTTGTGTGCCGCTTGTCTTCTACTTCCATGCCGCTTGTCTTCTGCTTGTGTTCCGCTTGTCTACTGCTTGTGTACCGATTGTGTGCCGCTTGTGTGCCACTTGTCTTCTGCTTGTGTGCCGCTTGTGTGCTGCTTGTGTGCCGCTTGTGTGCCGATTGTGTGATGCTTGTGTGCCGCTTGTCTTCTGCTTGTGTGCTGCATGTGTGCTGCTTGTGTGCAGATTGTGTGCTGCTTGTGTGCCGCTTGTGTGCCAATTGTGTGCTGCTTGTGTGCCGCTTGTCTTCCGCTTGTGTGCCGCTTGTGTGCCGCTTGTGTGCTGCTTGTGTGCCAATTGTGTGCTGCTTGTGTTCCGCTTGTCTTCTGCTTGTGTTCTGCTTGTGTACTGCTTGTGTGCCACTTGTCTTCTGCTTGTGTACTGCTTGTGTGCTGCTTGTCTTCTGCTTGTGTGCCACTTGTATTCTGCTTGTCTTCTGTTTGTCTTCTGTTTATCTTCTGCTTGTGTGCTGCTTGTCTTCTGCTTGTGTGCCGCTTATGTGCTGCTTGTCTTCTGCTTGTGTGCCACTTGTCTTCTGCTTGTGTGCTGCTTTTGTGCTGCTTGTCTTCTGCTTGTCTTCTGCTTGTGTGCTGCTTGTGTGCCGCTTGTGGGCTGCTTGTCTTCTGCTTGTGTGCCGCTTGTCTTATACTTGTGTGTTGCTTGTGTGCTGCTTGTGTGCCGCTTGTGTGCCAATTGTGTGCTGCTTGTGTGCCGCTTGTCTTCCGCTTGTGTGCTGCTTGTGTTCTGCTTGTGTACCGATTGTGTGCTGCTTGTGTACCGATTGTGTGCTGCTTGTGTGCCGCTTGTGTGCTGCTTGTCTTCTGCTTGTCTTCTGTTTGTATTCTGCTTGTGTGCTGCTTGTGTGCCGCTTGTGTGCTGCTTGTCTTCTGCTTGTCTTCTGTTTGTATTCTGCTTGTGTGCTGCTTGTGTGCCGATTGTGTGCCGCTTGTCTTCTGCTTGTGTGCCACTTGTGTGCTGCTTGTCTTCTACTTGTCTTCTGCTCGTCTTCTGCTTGTGTGCCGCTTGTGTGCTGCTTGTCTTCTTCTTGTGTGCCACTTGTCTTCTGCTTGTGTGCTGCTTTTGTGCTGCTTGTCTTCTGCTTGTATTCTGCTTGTGTGCTGCTTGTGTTCCGTTTGTCTTTTGCTTGTGTGCTGCTTGTGTGCCGCTTGTGTGCCGCTTGTGTGCAGCTTGTCTTCTGCTTGTGTGCCGCTTGTGTGCTGCTTGTGTGCCACTTGTGTGGTGATTGTCTTCTGCTTGTGTGCTACTTGTCTTCTGCTTGTGTGCTACTTGTGTGCCGCTTGTGTGCCGCTTGTGTGCCGCTTGTGTGCCACTTGTGTGCCGCTTGTCTTCTTCTTGTGTTCCGCTTGTCTTCTGCTTGTGTGCTACTTGTGTGCCGCTTGTGTGCCGCTTGTGTGCCGATTGTGTGCTGCTTGTGTGCCACTTGTGTGCTGCTTGTCTTCTGCTTGTGTGCCGCTTGTGTGCCGCTTGTGTGCTGCTTGTATACCGCTTGTGTGCTGGTTGTGTGCTGCTTGTCTTCTGCTTGTTTGCCGAATGTGTGCCGCTTGTGTGCTGCTTGTATACCGCTTGTGTGCTGGTTGTGTGCTGCTTGTCTTCTGCTTGTGTGCTGCTTTTGTGCCGCTTGTGTGCCACTTGTCTTCTGCTCGTATGCCGATTGTGTGCCGCTTGTCTTCTGCTTGTATGCCGATTGTGTGCCGCTTGTCTTCTTCTTGTGTTCCGCTTGTCTTTTGCTTGTGTGCTACTTGTGTGCCGCTTGTGTGCCACTTGTGTGTCGCTTGTATGCCGCTTGTGTGCCGCTTGTGTGCTACTTGTATGCCACTTGTGTGCCGCTTGTGTGCCACTTGTCTTCTACTTCCATGCCGCTTGTCTTCTGCTTGTGTTCCGCTTGTCTACTGCTTGTGTACCGATTGTGTGCCGCTTGTGTGCCACTTGTCTTCTGCTTGTGTGCCGCTTGTGTGCTGCTTGTGTGCCGCTTGTGTGCCGATTGTGTGCTGCATGTGTGCTGCTTGTGTGCAGATTGTGTGCAGATTGTGTGCTGCTTGTGTGCCGCTTGTGTGCTGCTTGTCTTCTGCTTGTCTTCTGTTTGTATTCTGTTTGTGTGCTGCTTGTGTGCCGCTTGTGTGCTGCTTGTCTTCAGCTTATGTGCCACTTGTCTTCTGCTTGTTTTCTGCTTGTGTGCCGATTGTGTGCCGCTTGTCTTCTGCTTGTGTGCCGCTTGTTTGCTGCTTGTCTTCTGCTTGTCTTCTGCTCGTCTTCTGCTTGTGTGCCGCTTGTGTGCTGCTTGTCTTCTTCTTGTGTGCCACTTGTCTTCTGCTTGTGTGCTGCTTTTGTGCTGCTTGTCTTCTGCTTGTATTCTGCTTGTGTGCTGCTTGTGTTCCGTTTGTCTTTTGCTTGTGTGCTGCTTGTGTGCCGCTTGTGTGCCGCTTGTGTGCAGCTTGTCTTCTGCTTGTGTGCCGCTTGTGTGCTGCTTGTGTACCACTTGTGTGGTGCTTGTCTTCTGCTTGTGTGCTACTTGTCTTCTGCTTGTGTGCTACTTGTGTGCCGCTTGTGTGCCGCTTGTGTGCCGCTTGTGTGCCACTTGTGTGCCGCTTGTCTTCTTCTTGTGTTCCGCTTGTCTTCTGCTTGTGTGCTACTTGTGTGCCGCTTTTGTGCCGCTTGTGTGCCGATTGTGTGCTGCTTGTGTGCCACTTGTGTGCTGCTTGTCTTCTGCTTGTGTGCCGCTTGTGTGCCGCTTGTGTGCTGCTTGTATACCGCTTGTGTGCTGGTTGTGTGCTGCTTGTCTTCTGCTTGTTTGCCGAATGTGTGCCGCTTGTGTGCTGCTTGTATACCGCTTGTGTGCTGGTTGTGTGCTGCTTGTCTTCTGCTTGTGTGCTGCTTTTGTGCCGCTTGTGTGCCACTTGTCTTCTGCTCGTATGCCGATTGTGTGCCGCTTGTCTTCTGCTTGTATGCCGCTTGTGTGCTGCTTGTGTGCCGCTTGTGTGCTGCTTGTATGCTGCTTGTGTGCCGCTTGTGTGCCACTTGTCTTCTGCTTGTATGCCGATTGTGTGCCGCTTGTCTTCTGCTTGTATGCCGATTGTGTGCCGCTTGTCTTCTTCTTGTGTTCCGCTTGTCTTTTGCTTGTGTGCTACTTGTGTGCCGCTTGTGTGCCACTTGTGTGTCGCTTGTATGCCGCTTGTGTGCCGCTTGTGTGCTACTTGTATGCCACTTGTGTGCCGCTTGTGTGCCACTTGTCTTCTACTTCCATGCCGCTTGTCTTCTGCTTGTGTTCCGCTTGTCTACTGCTTGTGTACCGATTGTGTGCCGCTTGTGTGCCACTTGTCTTCTGCTTGTGTGCCGCTTGTGTGCTGCTTGTGTGCCGCTTGTGTGCCGATTGTGTGCTGCATGTGTGCTGCTTGTGTGCAGATTGTGTGCAGATTGTGTGCCGCTTGTGTGCCGCTTGTGTGCCAATTGTGTGCTGCTTGTGTGCCGCTTGTGTGCTGCTTGTGTGCCAATTGTGTGCTGCTTGTGTGCTGCTTGTCTTCTGCTTGTGTGCTACTTGTGTGCCGCTTGTGTGCTGCTTGTGTGCCGCTTGTGTGCTGCTTGTCTTCTGCTTGTGTACCGCTTGTGTGCTGCTTGTCTTCTGCTTGTGTGCTACTTGTCTTCTGCTTGTGTGCTACATGTGTGCCGCTTGTCTGCCGCTTGTGTGCCACTTGTGTGCCGCTTGTCTTCTGCTTGTGTGCTACTTGTGTGCCGCTTCTGTGCCGCTTGTGTGCTGATTGTGTGCTGCTTGTGTGCCGCTTGTGTGCTACTTGTATGCCACTTGTGTGCCGCTTGTGTGCCGCTTGTGTGCCACTTGTCTTCTACTTCCATGCCGCTTGTCTTCTGCTTGTGTTCCGCTTGTCTACTGCTTGTGTACCGATTGTGTGCCGCTTGTGTGCCACTTGTCTTCTGCTTGTGTGCCGCTTGTGTGCTGCTTGTGTGCCGCTTGTGTGCCGATTGTGTGCTGCATGTGTGCTGCTTGTGTGCAGATTGTGTGCAGATTGTGTGCTGCTTGTGTGGCGCTTGTGTGCCAATTGTGTGCTGCTTGTGTGCCGCTTGTCTTCCGCTTGAGTGCCGCTTGTGTGCTGCTTGTGTGCCGATTGTGTGCTGCTTGTGTGCCGCTTGTGTGCCGCTTGTGTGCCACTTGTCTTCCGCTTGTGTGCTGCTTGTGTGCCGCTTGTGTGCCGCTTGTGTGCCACTTGTCTTCTGCTTGTATGCCGATTGTGTGCCGCTTGTCTTCTGCTTGTATGCCGATTGTGTGCCGCTAGTCTTCTTCTTGTGTTCCGCTTGTCTTCTGCTTGTGTGCTACTTGTGTGCCGCTTGTATGCCGCTTGTGTGCCGCTTGTGTGCTACTTGTATGCCACTTGTGTGCCGCTTGTGTGCCGCTTGTCTTCTACTTCCATGCCGCTTGTCTTCTGCTTGTGTTCCGCTTGTCTACTGCTTGTGTACCGATTGTGTGCCGCTTGTGTGCCACTTGTCTTCTGCTTGTGTGCCGCTTGTGTGCTGCTTGTGTGCCGCTTGTGTGCCGATTGTGTGATGCTTGTGTGCCGCTTGTCTTCTGCTTGTGTGCTGCATGTGTGCTGCTTGTGTGCAGATTGTGTGCTGCTTGTGTGCCGCTTGTGTGCCAATTGTGTGCTGCTTGTGTGCCGCTTGTCTTCCGCTTGTGTGCCGCTTGTGTGCCGCTTGTGTGCTGCTTGTGTGCCAATTGTGTGCTGCTTGTGTTCCGCTTGTCTTCTGCTTGTGTGCCGCTTGTCTTCTGCTTGTGTTCTGCTTGTGTACTGCTTGTGTGCCACTTGTCTTCTGCTTGTGTACTGCTTGTGTGCTGCTTGTCTTCTGCTTGTGTGCCACTTGTCTTCTGCTTGCCTTCTGTTTGTCTTCTGTTTATCTTCTGCTTGTGTGCTGCTTGTCTTCTGCTTGAGTGCCGCTTATGTGCTGCTTGTCTTCTGCTTGTGTGCCACTTGTCTTCTGCTTGTGTGCTGCTTTTGTGCTGCTTGTCTTCTGCTTGTCTTCTGCTTGTGTGCTGCTTGTGTGCCGCTTGTGGGCTGCTTGTCTTCTGCTTGTGTGCCGCTTGTCTTATACTTGTGTGTTGCTTGTGTGCTGCTTGTGTGCCGCTTGTGTGCCAATTGTGTGCTGCTTGTGTGCCGCTTGTCTTCCGCTTGTGTGCTGCTTGTGTTCTGCTTGTGTACCGATTGTGTGCTGCTTGTGTACCGATTGTGTGCTGCTTGTGTGCCGCTTGTGTGCTGCTTGTCTTCTGCTTGTCTTCTGTTTGTATTCTGCTTGTGTGCTGCTTGTGTGCCGCTTGTGTGCTGCTTGTCTTCAGCTTATGTGCCACTTGTCTTCTGCTTATTTTCTGCTTGTGTGCCGATTGTGTGCCGCTTGTCTTCTGCTTGTGTGCCGCTTGTGTGCTGCTTGTCTTCTGCTTGTCTTCTGCTCGTCTTCTGCTTGTGTGCCGCTTGTGTGCTGCTTGTCTTCTGCTTGTGTGCTGCTTTTGTGCTGCTTGTCTTCTGCTTGTATTCTGCTTGTGTGCTGCTTGTGTGCTGCTTGTCTTCTGCTTGTATTCTGCTTGTGTGCCGCTTGTCTTCTGCTTGTTTTCTGCTTGTGTGCTGCTTGTGTGCTGCTTGTCTTCTGCTTGAGTGCCGCTTATGTGCTGCTTGTCTTCTGCTTGTGTGCCACTTGTCTTCTGCTTGTGTGCTGCTTTTGTGCCGCTTGTCTTCTGCTTGTATTCTGCTTGTGTGCCGCTTGTGTGCCACTTGTCTTCTGCTTGTGTGCCGCTTGTGTGCTGCTTGGCTTCTGCTTGTGTGCCACTTGTCTTCTGCTTGTGTGCCGCTTGTCTTCTGCTTGTGTTCTGCTTGTGTGCCGCTTGTCTTCTGCTTGTGTGCCACTTGTCTTCTGCTTGTGTGCCGCTTGTCTTCTGCTTCTGTGCTGCTTGTCTTCTACTTGTGTGCTACTTGTGTGCCGCTTGTGTGCCACTTGTATGCCACTTGTGTGCTGCTTGTGTGCCGCTTGTGTGCCACTTGTATGCCGCTTGTGTGCTGCTTGTGTGCCACTTGTGTGCTGCTTGTGTGCCGCTTGTGTGCTGCTTGTGTGCCGCTTGTGTGCCGCTTGTCTTCTGCTTGTGTTCCTCTTGTCTTCTGCTTGTGTGCTGCTTGTCTTCTGCTTGTCTTCTGCTTGTGAGCTGCTTGTGTGCCAATTGTGTACTGCTTGTGTTCTACTTGTGTGCCACTTGTCTTCCGCTTGTGTGCCGCTTGAGTGCTGCTTGTCTTCTCCTTGTCTTCTGCTTGTGTGCTGCTTGTGTGCCGCTTGTGTGCCGCTTATCTTCTGTTTGTATGCCGCTTGTGTGCTGCTTGTCTTCTGCTTGTCTTCTGCTTGTATGCCGCTTGTGTGCTGCTTGTCTTCTTCTTGTCTTCTGTTTGTATGCCACTTGTGTGCCGCTTGTCTTCTGCTTCTGTGCTGCTTGTCTTCTGCTTGTGTGCTGCTTGTGTGCTGCTTGTCTTCTGCTTGTGTGCTGCTTGTGTGCTGCTTGTGTGCAGATTGTGTGCAGATTGTGTGCTGCTTGTGTGCCGCTTTTGTGCCAATTGTGTGCTGCTTGTGTGCCGCTTGTCTTCCGCTTGTGTGCCGCTTGTGTGCCAATTGTGTGCTGCTTGTGTGCCGCTTATGTGCCAATTGTGTGCTGCTTGTGTGCCACTTGTCTACTGCTTGTGTTCCGCTTGTCTTCTACTTGTGTGCCGCTTGTCTTCTGCTTGTGTGCCGCTTGTCCTCTGCTTGTCATCTGCTTGTGTGCCGCTTGTCTTCTGCTTGTGTGCTGCTTGTGTGCCGCTTGTGTGCCACTTGTGTGCCGCTTGTGTGCCGCTTGTGTGTCGATTGTGTGCCACTTGTCTTCTGCTTGTGTGTCGCTTGTGTGCCACTTGTCTTCTGCTTGTGTGCCGCTTGTGTGCTGCTTGTCTTCTGCTTGTGTGCCGCTTGTGTGCTGCTTGTCTTCTGCTTGTGTGCCGCTTGTGTGCCACTTGTCTTCTGCTTGTATGCCGATTGTGTGCCGCTTGTCTTCTTCTTGTGTTCCGCTTGTCTTCTGCTTGTGTGCTACTTGTGTGCCGCTTGTGTGCCGCTTGTGTGCCGATTGTGTGCTGCTTGTGTGCCACTTGTGTGCTGCTTGTCTTCTGCTTGTGTGCCGCTTGTGTGCCGCTTGTGTGCTGCTTGTATGCCGCTTGTCTGCTGCTTGTGTGCTGCTTGTCTTCTGCTTGTATGCCGATTGTGTGCCGCTTGTGTGCCGCTTGTGTGCTGCTTGTATACCGCTTGTGTGCTGGTTGTGTGCTGCTTGTCTTCTGCTTGTGTGCTGCTTGTGTGCCGCTTGTGTGCCACTTGTCTTCTGCTTGTATGCCGATTGTGTGCCGCTTGTCTTCTGCTTGTATGCCGCTTGTGTGCTGGCTGTCTTCTTCTTGTGTTCCGCTTGTCTTTTGCTTGTGTGCTACTTGTGTGCCGCTTGTGTGCCACTTGTGTGTCGCTTGTATGCCGCTTGTGTGCCGCTTGTGTGCTACTTGTATGCCACTTGTGTGCCGCTTGTGTGCCACTTGTCTTCTACTTCCATGCCGCTTGTCTTCTGCTTGTGTTCCGCTTGTCTACTGCTTGTGAACCGATTGTGTGCCGCTTGTGTGCCACTTGTCTTCTGCTTGTGTGCCGCTTGTGTGCTGCTTGTGTGCCGCTTGTGTGCCGATTGTGTGCTGCATGTGTGCTGCTTGTGTGCAGATTGTGTGCAGATTGTGTGCTGCTTGTGTGCCGCTTGTGTGCCAATTGTGTGCTGCTTGTGTGCCGCTTGTGTGCTGCTTGTGTGCCAATTGTGTGCTGCTTGTGTGCTGCTTGTCTTCTGCTTGTGTGCTACTTGTGTGCCGCTTGTGTGCTGCTTGTGTGCCGCTTGTGTGCCGCTTGTGTGCTGCTTGTCTTCTGCTTGTGTGCCGCTTGTGTGCTGCTTGTCTTCTGCTTGTGTGCTACTTGTCTTCTGCTTGTGTGCTACATGTGTGCCGCTTGTCTGCCGCTTGTGTGCCACTTGTGTGCCGCTTGTCTTCTGCTTGTGTGCTACTTGTGTGCCGCTTCTGTGCCGCTTGTGTGCCGATTGTGTGCTGCTTGTGTGCTACTTGTATGCCACTTGTGTGCCGCTTGTGTGCCGCTTGTGTGCCACTTGTCTTCTACTTCCATGCCGCTTGTCTTCTGCTTGTGTTCCGCTTGTCTACTGCTTGTGTACCGATTGTGTGCCGCTTGTGTGCCACTTGTCTTCTGCTTGTGTGCCGCTTGTGTGCTGCTTGTGTGCCGCTTGTGTGCCGATTGTGTGCTGCATGTGTGCTGCTTGTGTGCAGATTGTGTGCAGATTGTGTGCTGCTTGTGTGGCGCTTGTGTGCCAATTGTGTGCTGCTTGTGTGCCGCTTGTCTTCCGCTTGAGTGCCGCTTGTGTGCTGCTTGTGTGCCGATTGTGTGCTGCTTGTGTGCCGCTTGTGTGCCGCTTGTGTGCCACTTGTCTTCCGCTTGTGTGCTGCTTGTGTGCCGCTTGTGTGCCGCTTGTGTGCCACTTGTCTTCTGCTTGTATGCCGATTGTGTGCCGCTTGTCTTCTGCTTGTATGCCGATTGTGTGCCGCTAGTCTTCTTCTTGTGTTCCGCTTGTCTTCTGCTTGTGTGCTACTTGTGTGCCGCTTGTATGCCGCTTGTGTGCCGCTTGTGTGCTACTTGTATGCCACTTGTGTGCCGCTTGTGTGCCGCTTGTCTTCTACTTCCATGCCGCTTGTCTTCTGCTTGTGTTCCGCTTGTCTACTGCTTGTGTACCGATTGTGTGCCGCTTGTGTGCCACTTGTCTTCTGCTTGTGTGCCGCTTGTGTGCTGCTTGTGTGCCGCTTGTGTGCCGATTGTGTGATGCTTGTGTGCCGCTTGTCTTCTGCTTGTGTGCTGCATGTGTGCTGCTTGTGTGCAGATTGTGTGCTGCTTGTGTGCCGCTTGTGTGCCAATTGTGTGCTGCTTGTGTGCCGCTTGTCTTCCGCTTGTGTGCCGCTTGTGTGCCGCTTGTGTGCTGCTTGTGTGCCAATTGTGTGCTGCTTGTGTTCCGCTTGTCTTCTGCTTGTGTGCCGCTTGTCTTCTGCTTGTGTTCTGCTTGTGTACTGCTTGTGTGCCACTTGTCTTCTGCTTGTGTACTGCTTGTGTGCTGCTTGTCTTCTGCTTGTGTGCCACTTGTCTTCTGCTTGTCTTCTGTTTGTCTTCTGTTTATCTTCTGCTTGTGTGCTGCTTGTCTTCTGCTTGAGTGCCGCTTATGTGCTGCTTGTCTTCTGCTTGTGTGCCACTTGTCTTCTGCTTGTGTGCTGCTTTTGTGCTGCTTGTCTTCTGCTTGTCTTCTGCTTGTGTGCTGCTTGTGTGCCGCTTGTGGGCTGCTTGTCTTCTGCTTGTGTGCCGCTTGTCTTATACTTGTGTGTTGCTTGTGTGCTGCTTGTGTGCCGCTTGTGTGCCAATTGTGTGCTGCTTGTGTGCCGCTTGTCTTCCGCTTGTGTGCTGCTTGTGTTCTGCTTGTGTACCGATTGTGTGCTGCTTGTGTACCGATTGTGTGCTGCTTGTGTGCCGCTTGTGTGCTGCTTGTCTTCTGCTTGTCTTCTGTTTGTATTCTGCTTGTGTGCTGCTTGTGTGCCGCTTGTGTGCTGCTTGTCTTCAGCTTATGTGCCACTTGTCTTCTGCTTGTTTTCTGCTTGTGTGCCGATTGTGTGCCGCTTGTCTTCTGCTTGTGTGCCGCTTGTGTGCTGCTTGTCTTCTGCTTGTCTTCTGCTCGTCTTCTGCTTGTGTGCCGCTTGTGTGCTGCTTGTCTTCTGCTTGTGTGCTGCTTTTGTGCTGCTTGTCTTCTGCTTGTATTCTGCTTGTGTGCTGCTTGTGTGCTGCTTGTCTTCTGCTTGTATTCTGCTTGTGTGCCGCTTGTCTTCTGCTTGTTTTCTGCTTGTGTGCTGCTTGTGTGCTGCTTGTCTTCTGCTTGAGTGCCGCTTATGTGCTGCTTGTCTTCTGCTTGTGTGCCACTTGTCTTCTGCTTGTGTGCTGCTTTTGTGCCGCTTGTTTTCTGCTTGTATTCTGCTTGTGTGCCGCTTGTGTGCCACTTGTCTTCTGCTTGTGTGCCGCTTGTGTGCTGCTTGGCTTCTGCTTGTGTGCCACTTGTCTTCTGCTTGTGTGCCGCTTGTCTTCTGCTTGTGTTCTGCTTGTGTGCCGCTTGTCTTCTGCTTGTGTGCCACTTGTCTTCTGCTTGTGTGCCGCTTGTCTTCTGCTTCTGTGCTGCTTGTCTTCTACTTGTGTGCTACTTGTGTGCCGCTTGTGTGCCACTTGTATGCCACTTGTGTGCTGCTTGTGTGCCGCTTGTGTGCCACTTGTATGCCGCTTGTGTGCTGCTTGTGTGCCACTTGTGTGCTGCTTGTGTGCCGCTTGTGTGCTGCTTGTGTGCCGCTTGTGTGCCGCTTGTCTTCTGCTTGTGTTCCTCTTGTCTTCTGCTTGTGTGCTGCTTGTCTTCTGCTTGTCTTCTGCTTGTGAGCTGCTTGTGTGCCAATTGTGTACTGCTTGTGTTCTACTTGTGTGCCACTTGTCTTCCGCTTGTGTGCCGCTTGAGTGCTGCTTGTCTTCTCCTTGTCTTCTGCTTGTGTGCTGCTTGTGTGCCGCTTGTGTGCCGCTTATCTTCTGTTTGTATGCCGCTTGTGTGCTGCTTGTATGCCGCTTGTGTGCTGCTTGTCTTCTGCTTGTCTTCTGCTTGTATGCCGCTTGTGTGCTGCTTGTCTTCTTCTTGTCTTCTGTTTGTATGCCACTTGTGTGCCGCTTGTCTTCTGCTTCTGTGCTGCTTGTCTTCTGCTTGTGTGCTGCTTGTGTGCTGCTTGTCTTCTGCTTGTGTGCTGCTTGTGTGCTGCTTGTGTGCAGATTGTGTGCAGATTGTGTGCTGCTTGTGTGCCGCTTTTGTGCCAATTGTGTGCTGCTTGTGTGCCGCTTGTCTTCCTCTTGTGTGCCGCTTGTGTGCCAATTGTGTGCTGCTTGTGTGCCGCTTATGTGCCAATTGTGTGCTGCTTGTGTGCCACTTGTCTACTGCTTGTGTTCCGCTTGTCTTCTACTTGTGTGCCGCTTGTCTTCTGCTTGTGTGCCGCTTGTCCTCTGCTTGTCATCTGCTTGTGTGCCGCTTGTCTTCTGCTTGTGTGCTGCTTGTGTGCCGCTTGTGTGCCACTTGTGTGCCGCTTGTGTGCCGCTTGTGTGTCGATTGTGTGCCACTTGTCTTCTGCTTGTGTGTCGCTTGTGTGCCACTTGTCTTCTGCTTGTGTGCCGCTTGTGTGCTGCTTGTCTTCTGCTTGTGTGCCGCTTGTGTGCTGCTTGTCTTCTGCTTGTGTGCCGCTTGTGTGCCACTTGTCTTCTGCTTGTATGCCGATTGTGTGCCGCTTGTCTTCTTCTTGTGTTCCGCTTGTCTTCTGCTTGTGTGCTACTTGTGTGCCGCTTGTGTGCCGCTTGTGTGCCGATTGTGTGCTGCTTGTGTGCCACTTGTGTGCCGCTTGTCCTCTGCTTGTCATCTGCTTGTGTGCCGCTTGTCTTCTGCTTGTGTGCTGCTTGTGTGCCGCTTGTGTGCCACTTGTGTGCCGCTTGTGTGCCGCTTGTGTGTCGATTGTGTGCCACTTGTCTTCTGCTTGTGTGTCGCTTGTGTGCCACTTGTCTTCTGCTTGTGTGCCGCTTGTGTGCTGCTTGTCTTCTGCTTGTGTGCCGCTTGTGTGCTGCTTGTCTTCTGCTTGTGTGCCGCTTGTGTGCCACTTGTCTTCTGCTTGTATGCCGATTGTGTGCCGCTTGTCTTCTTCTTGTGTTCCGCTTGTCTTCTGCTTGTGTGCTACTTGTGTGCCGCTTGTGTGCCGCTTGTGTGCCGATTGTGTGCTGCTTGTGTGCCACTTGTGTGCTGCTTGTCTTCTGCTTGTGTGCCGCTTGTGTGCCGCTTGTGTGCTGCTTGTATGCCGCTTGTCTGCTGCTTGTGTGCTGCTTGTCTTCTGCTTGTATGCCGATTGTGTGCCGCTTGTGTGCCGCTTGTGTGCTGCTTGTATACCGCTTGTGTGCTGGTTGTGTGCTGCTTGTCTTCTGCTTGTGTGCTGCTTGTGTGCCGCTTGTGTGCCACTTGTCTTCTGCTTGTATGCCGATTGTGTGCCGCTTGTCTTCTGCTTGTATGCCGCTTGTGTGCTGCTTGTGTGCCGCTTGTGTGCTGCTTGTATGCTGCTTGTGTGCTGCTTGTCTTCTGCTTGTGTGCCGCTTGTGTGCCACTTGTCTTCTGCTTGTATGCCGATTGTGTGCCGCTTGTCTTCTGCTTGTATGCCGATTGTGTGCCGCTAGTCTTCTTCTTGTGTTCCGCTTGTCTTCTGCTTGTGTGCTACTTGTGTGCCGCTTGTATGCCGCTTGTGTGCCGCTTGTGTGCTACTTGTATGCCACTTGTGTGCCGCTTGTGTGCCGCTTGTCTTCTACTTCCATGCCGCTTGTCTTCTGCTTGTGATCCGCTTGTCTACTGCTTGTGTACCGATTGTGTGCCGCTTGTGTGCCACTTGTCTTCTGCTTGTGTGCCGCTTGTGTGCTGCTTGTGTGCCGCTTGTGTGCCGATTGTGTGATGCTTGTGTGCCGCTTGTCTTCTGCTTGTGTGCTGCATGTGTGCTGCTTGTGTGCAGATTGTGTGCTGCTTGTGTGCCGCTTGTGTGCCAATTGTGTGCTGCTTGTGTGCCGCTTGTCTTCCGCTTGTGTGCCGCTTGTGTGCCGCTTGTGTGCTGCTTGTGTGCCAATTGTGTGCTGCTTGTGTGCCGCTTGTGTGCCAATTGTGTGCTGCTTGTGTGCCACTTGTCTACTGCTTGTGTTCCGCTTGTCTTCTGCTTGTGTGCCGCTTGTCTTCTGCTTGTGTGCCGCTTGTCTTCTGCTTGTCATCTGCTTGTGTGCCGCTTGTGTGCTGCTTGTCTTCTGCTTGTGTGCCGATTGTGTGCTGCTGGTGTGCCGCTTGTCTTCTGCTTGTGTGCCGATTGTGTGCCGCTTGTCTTCTGCCTGTGTGCCGATTGTGTGCCACTTGTCTGCTGCTTGTGTGCCGCTTGTCTTCTGCTTGTGTGCCGATTGTGTGCCACTTGTCTTCTGCTTGTATGCCTATTGTGTGCCGCTTGTCTTCTGCTTGTATGCCGATTGCGTGCCGCTTGTCTTCTGCTTGTGTTCTGCTTGTCTTCTGATTGTGTGCTGCTTGTGTTCTGCTTGTATGCCACTTGTGTGCTGCTTGTGTGCCGCTTGTCTTCTGCTTGCATGCCGCTTGTCTTCTGCTTGTGTTCCGCTTATCTTCTGCTTGTGTGCCGCTTGTGTGCTGCTTGTTTTCTGCTTATCTTCTGCTTGTGTGCTGCTTGTCTTCTGCTTGTGTGCTGCTTGTGTGCCGCTTGTGTGCCAATTGTGTGCTGCTTGTGTGCTACTTGTGTGCCACTTGTCTTCCGCTTGTGTGCCGCTTGTCTTCTGCTTGTCTTCTGCTTGTGTGCTGCTTGTGTGGCGCTTGTGTGCTGCTTGTCTTCTGCTTGTGTGCCGCTTGTGTGCTGCTTGTCTTCTGCTTGTGTGCCGCTTGTGTGCCACTTGTCTTTTGCTTGTAAGCCGATTGTGTGCCGCTTGTCTTCTTCTTGTGTTCCGCTTGTCTTCTGCTTGTGTGCTACTTGTGTGCCGCTTGTGTGCCGCTTGTGTGCCGATTGTGTGCTGCTTGTGTGCCACTTGTGTGCTGCTTGTCTTCTGCTTGTGTGCCGCTTGTGTGCCGCTTGTGTGCTGCTTGTATGCCGCTTGTCTGCTGCTTGTGTGCTGCTTGTCTTCTGCTTGTATGCCGATTGTGTGCCGCTTGTGTGCCGCTTGTGTGCTGCTTGTATACCGCTTGTGTGCTGGTTGTGTGCTGCTTGTCTTCTGCTTGTGTGCTGCTTGTGTGCCGCTTCTGTGCCACTTGTCTTCTGCTTGTATGCCGATTGTGTGCCGCTTGTCTTCTGCTTGTATGCCGCTTGTGTGCTGCTTGTGTGCCGCTTGTGTGCTGCTTGTGTGCCGCTTGTGTGCTGCTTGTATGCTGCTTGTGTGCTGCTTGTCTTCTGCTTGTGTGCCGCTTGTGTGCCACTTGTCTTCTGCTTGTATGCCGATTGTGTGCCGCTTGTCTTCTGCTTGTATGCCGATTGTGTGCCGCTAGTCTTCTTCTTGTGTTCCGCTTGTCTTCTGCTTGTGTGCTACTTGTGTGCCGCTTGTATGCCGCTTGTGTGCCGCTTGTGTGCTACTTGTATGCCACTTGTGTGCCGCTTGTGTGCCGCTTGTCTTCTACTTCCATGCCGCTTGTCTTCTGCTTGTGTTCCGCTTGTCTACTGCTTGTGTACCGATTGTGTGCCGCTTGTGTGCCACTTGTCTTCTGCTTGTGTGCCGCTTGTGTGCTGCTTGTGTGCCGCTTGTGTGCCGATTGTGTGATGCTTGTGTGCCGCTTGTCTTCTGCTTGTGTGCTGCATGTGTGCTGCTTGTGTGCAGATTGTGTGCTGCTTGTGTGCCGCTTGTGTGCCAATTGTGTGCTGCTTGTGTGCCGCTTGTCTTCCGCTTGTGTGCCGCTTGTGTGCCGCTTGTGTGCTGCTTGTGTGCCAATTGTGTGCTGCTTGTGTGCCGCTTGTGTGCCAATTGTGTGCTGCTTGTGTGCCACTTGTCTACTGCTTGTGTTCCGCTTGTCTTCTGCTTGTGTGCCGCTTGTCTTCTGCTTGTGTGCCGCTTGTCTTCTGCTTGTCATCTGCTTGTGTGCCGCTTGTGTGCTGCTTGTCTTCTGCTTGTGTGCCGATTGTGTGCTGCTGGTGTGCCGCTTGTCTTCTGCATGTGTGCCGATTGTGTGCCGCTTGTCTTCTGCCTGTGTGCCGATTGTGTGCCACTTGTCTGCTGCTTGTGTGCCGCTTGTGTGCCGCTTGTCTTCTGCTTGTGTGCCGATTGTGTGCCACTTGTCTTCTGCTTGTATGCCTATTGTGTGCCGCTTGTCTTCTGCTTGTATGCCGATTGCGTGCCGCTTGTCTTCTGCTTGTGTTCTGCTTGTCTTCTGCTTGTGTGCTGCTTGTGTTCTGCTTGTATGCCACTTGTGTGCTGCTTGTGTGCCGCTTGTCTTCTGCTTGCATGCCGCTTGTCTTCTGCTTGTGTTCCGCTTGTCTTCTGCTTGTGTGCCGCTTGTGTGCTGCTTGTTTTCTGCTTATCTTCTGCTTGTGTGCTGCTTGTCTTCTGCTTGTGTGCTGCTTGTGTGCCGCTTGTGTGCCAATTGTGTGCTGCTTGTGTGCTACTTGTGTGCCACTTGTCTTCCGCTTGTGTGCCGCTTGTCTTCTGCTTGTCTTCTGCTTGTGTGCTGCTTGTGTGGCGCTTGTGTGCTGCTTGTCTTCTGCTTGTGTGCTGCTTGTGTGCTGCTTGTCTTCTGCTTGTCTTCTGCTTGTGTGCTGCTTGTGTGCTGCTTGTGTGCTGCTTGTGTGCTGCTTGTCTTCTGCTTGTCTTCTGCTTGTCTTCTGCTTGTCTTCTGCTTTTGTGCAGCTTGTTTGCCGCTTGTGTGCTACTTGTGTGCTGCTTGTCTTCTGCTTGTCTTCTGCTTGTGTACTGCTTGTGTGCCGCTTGTCTTCTGCTTGTGTACTGCTTGTGTGCTGCTTGTCTTCTGCTTGTGTGCCACTTGTCTTCTGCTTGTCTTCTGTTTGTCTTCTGTTTGTCTTCTGCTTGTGTGCTGCTTGTCTTCTGCTTGTGTGCCGCTTATGTGCTGCTTGTCTTCTGCTTGTGTGCCACTTGTCTTCTGCTTGTGTGCTGCTTTTGTGCTGCTTGTCTTCTGCTTGTCTTCTGCTTGTGTGCTGCTTGTGTGCCGCTTGTGGGCTGCTTGTCTTCTGCTTGTGTGCCGCTTGTCTTATACTTGTGTGTTGCTTGTGTGCTGCTTGTGTGCCGCTTGTGTGCCAATTGTGTGCTGCTTGTCTGCCGCTTGTCTTCCGCTTGTGTGCTGCTTGTCTTCTGCTTGTCTTCTGCTCATCTTCTGCTTGTGTGCCGCTTGTGTGCTGCTTGTCTTCTTCTTGTGTGCCACTTGTCTTCTGCTTGTGTGCTGCTTTTGTGCTGCTTGTCTTCTGCTTGTATTCTGCTTGTGTGCTGCTTGTGTGCTGCTTGTCTTCTGCTTGTATTCTGCTTGTGTGCCGCTTGTCTTCTGCTTGTTTTCTGCTTGTGTGCTGCTTGTGTGCTGCTTGTCTTCTGCTTGTGTGCCACTTGTCTTCTGCTTGTGTGCTGCTTTTGTGCCGCTTGTCTTCTGCTTGTATTCTGCTTGTGTGCCGCTTGTGTGCCACTTGTCTTCTGCTTGTGTGCCGCTTGTGTGCTGCTTGGCTTCTGCTTGTGTGCCACTTGTCTTCTGCTTGTGTGCCGCTTGTCTTCTGCTTGTGTTCTGCTTGTGTGCCGCTTGTCTTCTGCTTGTGTGCCACTTGTCTTCTGCTTGTGTGCCGCTTGTCTTCTGCTTCTGTGCTGCTTGTCTTCTACTTGTGTGCTACTTGTGTGCCGCTTGTGTGCCACTTGTATGCCACTTGTGTGCTGCTTGTGTGCCGCTTGTGTGCCACTTGTATGCCGCTTGTGTGCTGCTTGTGTGCCACTTGTGTGCTGCTTGTGTGCCGCTTGTGTGCTGCTTGTGTGCCGCTTGTGTGCCGCTTGTCTTCTGCTTGTGTTCCTCTTGTCTTCTGCTTGTGTGCTGCTTGTCTTCTGCTTGTCTTCTGCTTGTGAGCTGCTTGTGTGTCAATTGTGTACTGCTTGTGTTCTACTTGTGTGCCACTTGTCTTCCGCTTGTGTGCCGCTTGAGTGCTGCTTGTCTTCTCCTTGTCTTCTGCTTGTGTGCTGCTTGTGTGCCGCTTGTGTGCCGCTTATCTTCTGTTTGTATGCCGCTTGTGTGCTGCTTGTCTTCTGCTTGTCTTCTGCTTGTATGCCGCTTGTGTGCTGCTTGTCTTCTTCTTGTCTTCTGTTTGTATGCCACTTGTGTGCCGGTTGTCTTCTGCTTCTGAGCTGCTTGTCTTCTGCTTGTGTGCTGCTTGTGTGCTGCTTGTCTTCTGCTTGTGTGCTGCTTGTGTGCTGCTTGTGTGCAGATTGTGTGCAGATTGTGTGCTGCTTGTGTGCCGCTTTTGTGCCAATTGTGTGCTGCTTGTGTGCCGCTTATGTGCCAATTGTGTGCTGCTTGTCTACTGCTTGTGTTCCGCTTGTCTTCTACTTGTGTGCCGCTTGTCTTCTGCTTGTGTGCTGCTTGTGTGCCGCTTGTGTGCCACTTGTGTGCCGCTTGTGTGCCGCTTGTGTGTCGATTGTGTGCCACTTGTCTTCTGCTTGTGTGTCGCTTGTGTGCCACTTGTCTTCTGCTTGTGTGCCGTTTGTGTGCTGCTTGTCTTCTGCTTGTGTGCCGCTTGTGTGCTGCTTGTCTTCTGCTTGTGTGTCGCTTGTGTGCCACTTGTCTTCTGCTTGTATGCCGATTGTGTGCCGCTTGTCTTCTTCTTGTGTTCCGCTTGTCTTCTGCTTGTGTGCTACTTGTGTCCCACTTGTGTGCCGCTTGTGTGCTGCTTGTATACCGCTTGTGTGCTGGTTGTGTGCTGCTTGTCTTCTGCTTGTGTGCTGCTTGTGTGCCGCTTGTGTGCCACTTGTCTTCTGCTTGTATGCCGATTGTGTGCCGCTTGTCTTCTGCTTGTATGCCGCTTGTGTGCTGCTTGTGTGCCGCTTGTGTGCTGCTTGTATGCTGCTTGTGTGCTGTTTGTCTTCTGCTTGTGTGCCGCTTGTGTGCCACTTGTCTTCTGCTTGTATGCCGATTGTGTGCCGCTTGTCTTCTGCTTGTATGCCGATTGTGTGCCGCTAGTCTTCTTCTTGTGTTCCGCTTGTCTTCTGCTTGTGTGCTACTTGTGTGCCGCTTGTATGCCGCTTGTGTGCCGCTTGTGTGCTACTTGTATGCCACTTGTGTGCCGCTTGTGTGCCGCTTGTCTTCTACTTCCATGCCGCTTGTCTTCTGCTTGTGTTCCGCTTGTCTACTGCTTGTGTACCGATTGTGTGCCGCTTGTGTGCCACTTGTCTTCTACTTGTGTGCCGCTTGTGTGCTGCTTGTGTGCCGCTTGTGTGCCGATTGTGTGATGCTTGTGTGCCGCTTGTCTTCTGCTTGTGTGCTGCATGTGTGCTGCTTGTGTGCAGATTGTGTGCTGCTTGTGTGCCGCTTGTGTGCCAATTGTGTGCTGCTTGTGTGCCGCTTGTCTTCCGCTTGTGTGCCGCTTGTGTGCCGCTTGTGTGCTGCTTGTGTGCCAATTGTGTGCTGCTTGTGTGCCGCTTGTGTGCCAATTGTGTGCTGCTTGTGTGCCACTTGTCTACTGCTTGTGTTCCGCTTGTCTTCTGCTTGTGTGCCGCTTGTCTTCTGCTTGTGTGCCGCTTGTCTTCTGCTTGTCATCTGCTTGTGTGCCGCTTGTGTGCTGCTTGTCTTCTGCTTGTGTGCCGATTGTGTGCTGCTGGTGTGCCGCTTGTCTTCTGCTGGTGTGCCGATTGTGTGCCGCTTGTCTTCTGCCTGTGTGCCGATTGTGTGCCACTTGTCTGCTGCTTGTGTGCCGCTTGTCTTCTGCTTGTGTGCCGATTGTGTGCCACTTGTCTTCTACTTGTATGCCTATTGTGTGCCGCTTGTCTTCTGCTTGTATGCCGATTGCGTGCCGCTTGTCTTCTGCTTGTGTTCTGCTTGTCTTCTGCTTGTGTGCTGCTTGTGTTCTGCTTGTATGCCACTTGTGTGCTGCTTGTGTGCCGCTTGTCTTCTGCTTGCATGCCGCTTGTCTTCTGCTTGTGTTCCGCTTGTCTTCTGCTTGTGTGCCGCTTGTGTGCTGCTTGTTTTCTGCTTATCTTCTGCTTGTGTGCTGCTTGTCTTCTGCTTGTGTGCTGCTTGTGTGCCGCTTGTGTGCCAATTGTGTGCTGCTTGTGTGCTACTTGTGTGCCACTTGTCTTCCGCTTGTGTGCCGCTTGGCTTCTGCTTGTCTTCTGCTTGTGTGCTGCTTGTGTGGCGCTTGTGTGCTGCTTGTCTTCTGCTTGTGTGCTGCTTGTGTGCTGCTTGTCTTCTGCTTGTCTTCTGCTTGTGTGCTGCTTGTGTGCTGCTTGTCTTCTGCTTGTCTTCTGCTTGTCTTCTGCTTTTGTGCAGCTTGTTTGCCGCTTGTGTGCTACTTGTGTGCTGCTTGTCTTCTGCTTGTCTTCTGCTTGTGTACTGCTTGTGTGCCGCTTGTCTTCTGCTTGTGTACTGCTTGTGTGCTGCTTGTCTTCTGCTTGTGTGCCACTTGTCTTCTGCTTGTCTTCTGTTTGTCTTCTGTTTGTCTTCTGCTTGTGTGCTGCTTGTCTTCTGCTTGTGTGCCGCTTATGTGCTGCTTGTCTTCTGCTTGTGTGCCACTTGTCTTCTGCTTGTGTGCTGCTTTTGTGCTGCTTGTCTTCTGCTTGTCTTCTGCTTGTGTGCTGCTTGTGTGCCGCTTGTGGGCTGCTTGTCTTCTGCTTGTGTGCCGCTTGTCTTATACTTGTGTGTTGCTTGTGTGCTGCTTGTGTGCCGCTTGTGTGCCAATTGTGTGCTGCTTGTGTGCCGCTTGTCTTCCGCTTGTGTGCTGCTTGTGTTCTGCTTGTGTACCGATTGTGTGCTGCTTGTGTACCGATTGTGTGCTGCTTGTGTGCCGCTTGTGTGCTGCTTGTCTTCTGCTTGTCTTCTGTTTGTATTCTGCTTGTGTGATGCTTGTGTGCCGCTTGTGTGCTGCTTGTCTTCAGCTTATGTGCCACTTGTCTTCTGCTTGTTTTCTGCTTGTGTGCCGATTGTGTGCCGCTTGTCTTCTGCTTGTGTGCCGCTTGTGTGCTGCTTGTCTTCTGCTTGGCTTCTGCTCGTCTTCTGCTTGTGTGCCGCTTGTGTGCTGCTTGTGTGCTGCTTTTGTGCTGCTTGTCTTCTGCTTGTATTCTGCTTGTGTGCTGCTTGTGTGCTGCTTGTCTTCTGCTTGTATTCTGCTTGTGTGCCGCTTGTCTTCTGCTTGTTTTCTACTTGTGTGCTGCTTGTGTGCTGCTTGTCTTCTGCTTGGGTGCCACTTGTCTTCTGCTTGTGTGCTGCTTTTGTGCCGCTTGTCTTCTGCTTGTATTCTGCTTGTGTGCCGCTTGTGTGCCACTTGTCTTCTGCTTGTGTGCCGCTTGTGTGCTGCTTGGCTTCTGCTTGTGTGCCACTTGTCTTCTGCTTGTGTGCCGCTTGTCTTCTGCTTGTGTTCTGCTTGTGTGCCGCTTGTCTTCTGCTTTTGTGCCACTTGTCTTCTGCTTGTTTGCCGCTTGTCTTCTGCTTCTGTGCTGCTTGTCTTCTACTTGTGTGCTACTTGTGTGCCGCTTGTGTGCCACTTGTATGCCACTTGTGTGCTGCTTGTGTGCCGCTTGTGTGCCACTTGTATGCCGCTTGTGTGCTGCTTGTGTGCCACTTGTGTGCTGCTTGTGTGCCACTTGTGTGCTGCTTGTGTGCCGCTTGTGTGCAGCTTGTCTTCTGCTTGCATGCCGCTTGTCTTCTGCTTGTGTTCCTCTTGTCTTCTGCTTGTGTGCTGCTTGTCTTCTGCTTGTCTTCTGCTTGTGAGCTGCTTGTGTGCCAATTGTGTACTGCTTGTGTTCTACTTGTGTGCCACTTGTCTTCCGCTTGTGTGCCGCTTGAGTGCTGCTTGTCTTCTCCTTGTCTTCTGCTTGTGTACTGCTTGTGTGCCGCTTGTGTGCCGCTTATCTTCTGTTTGTATGCCGCTTGTGTGCTGCTTGTCTTCTGCTTGTCTTCTGCTTGTATGCCGCTTGTGTGCTGCTTGTCTTCTTCTTGTCTTCTGTTTGTATGCCACTTGTGTGCTGCTTGTCTTCTGCTTCTGTGCTGCTTGTCTTCTGCTTGTGTGCTGCTTGTGTGCTGCTTGTCTTCTGCTTGTCTTCTGCTTGTGTGCTGCTTGTGAGCCGCTTGTCTGCCGATTGTGTGCTGCTTGTGTGCTACTTGTCTTCCGCTTGTGTGCCGCTTGTCTTCTGCTTGTGTGCCGCTTGTGTGCTCCTTGTCTTCTGCTTGTGTGCTGCTTGTGTGCCGCTTGTGTGCTGCTTGTGTGCTACTTGTGTGCCACTTGTCTTCCGCTTGTGTGCCGCTTGTCTTCTGCTTGTGTGCTGCTTGTGTGCCGCTTGTGTGCTGCTTGTCTTCTGCTTATGTGCCACTTGTCTTCAGCTTGTTTTCTGCTTGTGTGCTGCTTGTGTGCCGCTTGTGTGCTGCTTGTCTTCTGCTTGTGTGCCACTTGTCTTCTGCTTGTGTGCCGCTTTGGTGCTGTTTGTCTTCTGCTTGTCTTCTGCTTGTGTGCTGCTTGTGTGCCGCTTGTGTGCTGCTTCTCTTCTGCTTGTGTGCCACTTGTCTTCTGCTTGTCTTCTGCTTGTGTGTTGCTTGTGTACCGCTTGTCTTCTGCTTGTGTGCTGCTTGTGTGCCGCTTGTGTGCCACTTGTATGCCACTTGTGTGCTGCTTGTGTGCCACTTGTGTGCTGCTTGTGTGCCGCTTGTGTGCTGCTTGTGTGCCGCTTGTGTGCCGCTTGTCTTCTGCTTATATGCCGCTTGTCTTCTGCTTGTGTTCCTCTTGTCTTCTGCTTGTGTGCTGCTTGTCTTCTGCTTGTCTTCTGCTTGTGAGCTGCTTGTGTGCCAATTGTGTACTGCTTGTGTTCTACTTGTGTGCCACTTGTCTTGCGCTTGTGTGCCGCTTGAGTGCTGCTTGTCTTCTCCTTGTCTTCTGCTTGTGTGCTGCTTGTGTGCCGCTTGTGTGCCGCTTATCTTCTGTTTGTATGCCGCTTGTGTGCTGCTTGTTTTCTGCTTGTATGCCGCTTGTGTGCTGCTTGTCTTCTTCTTGTCTTCTGTTTGTATGCCACTTGTGTGCCGCTTGTCTTCTGCTTCTGTGCTGCTTGTCTTCTGCTTGTGTGCTGCTTGTGTGCTGCTTGTCTTCTGCTTGTCTTCTGCTTGTGTGCTGCTTGTGTGCCGCTTGTGTGACGATTGTGTGCTGCTTGTGTGCTACTTGTCTTCCGCTTGTGTGCCGCTTGTCTTCTGCTTGTGTGCCGCTTGTGTGCTCCTTGTCTTCTGCTTGTGTGCCGCTTGTCTTATACTTGTGTGTTGCTTGTGTGCTGCTTGTGTGCCGCTTGTGTGCCAATTGTGTGCTGCTTGTGTGCCGCTTGTCTTCCGCTTGTGTGCTGCTTGTGTTCTGCTTGTGTACCGATTGTGTGCTGCTTGTGTACCGATTGTGTGCTGCTTGTGTGCCGCTTGTGTGCTGCTTGTCTTCTGCTTGTCTTCTGTTTGTATTCTGCTTGTGTGATGCTTGTGTGCCGCTTGTGTGCTGCTTGTCTTCAGCTTATGTGCCACTTGTCTTCTGCTTGTTTTCTGCTTGTGTGCCGATTGTGTGCCGCTTGTCTTCTGCTTGTGTGCCGCTTGTGTGCTGCTTGTCTTCTGCTTGGCTTCTGCTCGTCTTCTGCTTGTGTGCCGCTTGTGTGCTGCTTGTCTTCTTCTTGTGTGCCACTTGTCTTCTGCTTGTGTGCTGCTTTTGTGCTGCTTGTCTTCTGCTTGTATTCTGCTTGTGTGCTGCTTGTGTGCTGCTTGTCTTCTGCTTGTATTCTGCTTGTGTGCCGCTTGTCTTCTGCTTGTTTTCTGCTTGTGTGCTGCTTGTGTGCTGCTTGTCTTCTGCTTGGGTGCCACTTGTCTTCTGCTTGTGTGCTGCTTTTGTGCCGCTTGTCTTCTGCTTGTATTCTGCTTGTGTGCCGCTTGTGTGCCACTTGTCTTCTGCTTGTGTGCCGCTTGTGTGCTGCTTGGCTTCTGCTTGTGTGCCACTTGTCTTCTGCTTGTGTGCCGCTTGTCTTCTGCTTGTGTTCTGCTTGTGTGCCGCTTGTCTTCTGCTTTTGTGCCACTTGTCTTCTGCTTGTTTGCCGCTTGTCTTCTGCTTCTGTGCTGCTTGTCTTCTACTTGTGTGCTACTTGTGTGCCGCTTGTGTGCCACTTGTATGCCACTTGTGTGCTGCTTGTGTGCCGCTTGTGTGCCACTTGTATGCCGCTTGTGTGCTGCTTGTGTGCCACTTGTGTGCTGCTTGTGTGCCACTTGTGTGCTGCTTGTGTGCCGCTTGTGTGCAGCTTGTCTTCTGCTTGCATGCCGCTTGTCTTCTGCTTGTGTTCCTCTTGTCTTCTGCTTGTGTGCTGCTTGTCTTCTGCTTGTCTTCTGCTTGTGAGCTGCTTGTGTGCCAATTGTGTACTGCTTGTGTTCTACTTGTGTGCCACTTGTCTTCCGCTTGTGTGCCGCTTGAGTGCTGCTTGTCTTCTCCTTGTCTTCTGCTTGTGTACTGCTTGTGTGCCGCTTGTGTGCCGCTTATCTTCTGTTTGTATGCCGCTTGTGTGCTGCTTGTCTTCTGCTTGTCTTCTGCTTGTATGCCGCTTGTGTGCTGCTTGTCTTCTTCTTGTCTTCTGTTTGTATGCCACTTGTGTGCCGCTTGTCTTCTGCTTCTGTGCTGCTTGTCTTCTGCTTGTGTGCTGCTTGTGTGCTGCTTGTCTTCTGCTTGTCTTCTGCTTGTGTGCTGCTTGTGAGCCGCTTGTCTGCCGATTGTGTGCTGCTTGTGTGCTACTTGTCTTCCGCTTGTGTGCCGCTTGTCTTCTGCTTGTGTGCCGCTTGTGTGCTCCTTGTCTTCTGCTTGTGTGCTGCTTGTGTGCCGCTTGTGTGCTGCTTGTGTGCTACTTGTGTGCCACTTGTCTTCCGCTTGTGTGCCGCTTGTCTTCTGCTTGTGTGCTGCTTGTGTGCCGCTTGTGTGCTGCTTGTCTTCTGCTTATGTGCCACTTGTCTTCAGCTTGTTTTCTGCTTGTGTGCTGCTTGTGTGCCGCTTGTGTGCTGCTTGTCTTCTGCTTGTGTGCCACTTGTCTTCTGCTTGTGTGCCGCTTTGGTGCTGTTTGTCTTCTGCTTGTCTTCTGCTTGTGTGCTGCTTGTGTGCCGCTTGTGTGCTGCTTCTCTTCTGCTTGTGTGCCACTTGTCTTCTGCTTGTCTTCTGCTTGTGTGTTGCTTGTGTACCGCTTGTCTTCTGCTTGTGTGCTGCTTGTGTGCCGCTTGTGTGCCACTTGTATGCCGCTTGTGTGCTGCTTGTGTGCCACTTGTGTGCTGCTTGTGTGCCGCTTGTGTGCTGCTTGTGTGCCGCTTGTGTGCCGCTTGTCTTCTGCTTATATGCCGCTTGTCTTCTGCTTGTGTTCCTCTTGTCTTCTGCTTGTGTGCTGCTTGTCTTCTGCTTGTCTTCTGCTTGTGAGCTGCTTGTGTGCCAATTGTGTACTGCTTGTGTTCTACTTGTGTGCCACTTGTCTTGCGCTTGTGTGCCGCTTGAGTGCTGCTTGTCTTCTCCTTGTCTTCTGCTTGTGTGCTGCTTGTGTGCCGCTTGTGTGCCGCTTATCTTCTGTTTGTATGCCGCTTGTGTGCTGCTTGTTTTCTGCTTGTATGCCGCTTGTGTGCTGCTTGTCTTCTTCTTGTCTTCTGTTTGTATGCCACTTGTGTGCCGCTTGTCTTCTGCTTCTGTGCTGCTTGTCTTCTGCTTGTGTGCTGCTTGTCTTCTGCTTGTCTTCTGCTTGTGTGCTGCTTGTGTGCCGCTTGTGTGACGATTGTGTGCTGCTTGTGTGCTACTTGTCTTCCGCTTGTGTGCCGCTTGTCTTCTGCTTGTGTGCCGCTTGTGTGCTCCTTGTCTTCTGCTTGTGTGCTGCTTGTGTGCCGCTTGTGTGCCGCTTGTCTTCTGCTTGCATGCCACTTGTCTTCTGCTTCTGTGCCGCTTGTCTTCTACTTGTCTTCTGCTTGTGTGCCGCTTGTGTGCTGCTTGTCTTCTGCTTGTCTTCTGCTTGTCTTCTGCTTGTGTGCTGCTTGTGTGGCAATTGTGTGCTGCTTGTGTTCTACTTGTGTGCCACTTGTCTTCCGCTTGTGTGCCGCTTGTGTGCTGCTTGTCTTCTCCTAGTCTTCTGCTTGTATGCCGCTTGTGTGCCGCTGGTCTTCTGCTTGTGTGCCGCTTGTCTTCTGCTTCTGTGCTGCTTGCCTTCTGCTTGTGTGCCGCTTGTGTGCTGCTTGTCTTCTGCTTGTCTTCTGCTTGTGTGCTGCTTGTGTGCCGCTTGTGTGCTGCTTGTCTTCTGCTTGTGTGCCACTTGTCTTCTGCTTGTCTTCTGCTTGTGTGCTGCTTGTGTGCCGCTTGTGTGCCGCTTGTCTTCTGCTTGTGTGCTGCTTGTGTGCCACTTGTGTGCTGCTTGTCTTCTACTTGTTTTCTGCTTGTGTGCCGCTTGTGTGCCGCTTGTCTTCTGCTTGTGTGCTGCTTGTGTGCCGCTTGTGTGCCGCTTGTCTTCTGCTTGTGTGCCGCTTGTCTTCTGCTTCTGTGCTGCTTGCTTTCTGCTTGTGTGCCGCTTGTGTACCGCTTGTGTGCTGCTTGTCTTCTGCTTGTGTGCCACTTGTCTTCTGCTTGTCTTCTGCTTGTGTGCTGCTTGTGTTCCGCTTGTGTGCCGCTTGTCTTCTGCTTGTGTGCCACTTGTGTGCTGCTTGTCTTCTACTTGTTTTCTGCTTGTGTGCCGCTTGTGTGCCACTTGTCTTCTGCTTGTGTGCTGCTTGTGTGCCGCTTCTGTGCCGCTTGTCTTCTTCTTGTGTGCTGCTTGTGTGCCGCTTGTGTGCCGCTTGTCTTCTGCTTGTATGCCGCTTGTGTGCTGCTTGTCTTCTTCTTGTCTTCTGCTTGTATGCCTCTTGTGCGCTGCTTGTCTTCTGCATGTATGCCGCTTGTTTGCCGCTTGTCTTCTGCTTGTGTGCCGCTTGTCTTCTGCTTCTGTGCTGCTTGCCTTCTGCTTGTGTGCCGCTTGTGTGCTGCTTGTCTTCTGCTTGTCTTCTGCTTGTGTGCTGCTTGTGTGCCGCTTGTGTGCTGCTTGTCTTCTGCTTGTGTGCCACTTGTCTTCTGCTTGTCTTCTGCTTGTGTGCTGCTTGTGTGCCGCTTGTGTACCGCTTGTCTTCTGCTTGTGTGCTGCTTGTGTGCCGATTGTGTGCCGATTGTCTTCTGCTTGTGTGCTGCTTGTGTGCCACTTGTGTGCTGCTTGTCTTCTTCTTGTTTTCTGCTTGTGTGCCGCTTGTGTGCTGCTTGTCTTCTGCTTGTGTGCTGCTTGTGTGCCGCTTGTGTGCTGCTTGTCTTCTGCTTGTGTGCCACTTGTCTTCTGCTTGTGTGCCGCTTGTCTTCTGCTTGTGTTCTGCTTGTGTGCCGCTTGTCTTCTGCTTATGTGCCACTTGTATGCCATTGGGGTCTGCTTGTGTGCCGCTTGTGTGCTGCTTGTGTGCCGCTTGGGTACTACTTGTGTGCCGCTTGTGTGCCGCTTGTGTGCCGCTTGTCTTCTGCTTGCATGCCGCTTGTCTTCTGCTTGTGTGCCGCTTGTCTTCTACTTGTCTTCTGCTTGTGTGCCGCTTGTGTGCTACTTGTTTTCTGCTTGTCTTCTGCTTGTCTTCTGCTTGTGTGCTGTTTGTGTGGCAATTGTGTGCTGCTTGTGTTCTACTTGTGTGCCACTTGTCTTCCGCTTGTGTGCCGCTTGTGTGCTGCTTGTCTTCTCCTTGTCTTCTGCTTGTGTGCTGCTTGTGTGCCGCTTGTGTGCCGCTTGTCTTCTGCTTGTATGCCGCTTGTGTGCTGCTTGTCTTCTGCTTCTGTGCCAATTGTCTTCTGCTTGTGTGCCGCTTGTATGCTGCTTGTCTTCTGCTTGTCTTCTGCTTGTGTGCTGCTTGTGTGCCGCTTGTCTTCTGCTTGTATGCCGCTTGTGTGTTGCTTGTCTTCTGCTTGTATGCCGCTTGTGTGCTGCTTGTATTCTGCTTGTATGCCGCTTGTCTGCCGCTTGTCTTCTGCGTGTGTGCCGCTTGTCTTCTGTTTCTGTGCTGCTTGTCTTCTGCTTGTGTGCCGCTTGTGTGCTGCTTGTCTTCTGCTTGTCTTCTGCTTGTGTGCCGCTTGTGTGCCGATTGTGTGCTGCTTGTGTGCTACTTGTCTTCCGCTTGTCTTCCGCTTGTGTGCCACTTGTGTGCTGCTTGTCTTCTCCTTGTCTTCTGCTTGTGTGCCGCTTGTGTGCAGATTGTGTGCTGCTTGTGTGCTGCTTGTGTGCCGCTTGTGTGCTGCTTGTCTTCTGCTTGTGTGCCACTTGTCTTCTGCTTGTGTGCCGCTTGTCTTCTGCTTGTGTTCTGCTTGTGTGCCGCTTGTCTTCTGCTTATGTGCCACTTGTATGCCATTGGGGTCTGCTTGTGTGCCGATTGTGTGCTGCTTGTGTGCCGCTTGTGTGCTACTTGTGTGCCGCTTGTGTGCCGCTTGTGTGCCGCTTGTCTTCTGCTTGCATGCCGCTTGTCTTCTGCTTGTGTGCCGCTTGTCTTCTACTTGTCTTCTGCTTGTGTGCCGCTTGTGTGCTACTTGTTTTCTGCTTGTCTTCTGCTTGTCTTCTGCTTGTGTGCTGTTTGTGTGGCAATTGTGTGCTGCTTGTGTTCTACTTGTGTGCCACTTGTCTTCCGCTTGTGTGCCGCTTGTGTGCTGCTTGTCTTCTCCTTGTCTTCTGCTTGTGTGCTGCTTGTGTGCCGCTTGTGTGCCGCTTGTCTTCTGCTTGTATGCCGCTTGTGTGCTGTTTGTCTTCTGCTTGTATGCCGCTTGTGTGCTGCTTGTCTTCTGCTTCTGTGCCACTTGTCTTCTGCTTGTGTGCCGCTTGTGTGCTGCTTGTCTTCTGCTTGTCTTCTGCTTGTGTGCTGCTTGTGTGCCGCTTGTCTTCTGCTTGTATGCCGCTTGTGTGTTGCTTGTCTTCTGCTTGTATGCCGCTTGTGTGCTGCTTGTATTCTGCTTGTATGCCGCTTGTCTGCCGCTTGTCTTCTGCGTGTGTGCCGCTTGTCTTCTGTTTCTGTGCTGCTTGTCTTCTGCTTGTGTGCCGCTTGTGTGCTGCTTGTCTTCTGCTTGTCTTCTGCTTGTGTGCCGCTTGTGTGCCGATTGTGTGCTGCTTGTGTGCTACTTGTCTTCCGCTTGTCTTCCGCTTGTGTGCCGCTTGTGTGCTGCTTGTCTTCTCCTTGTCTTCTGCTTGTGTGCCGCTTGTGTGCAGATTGTGTGCTGCTTGTGTGCTGCTTGTCTTCTGCTTGTCTTCCTCTTGTGTGCCGCTTGTGTGCTGCTTGTCTTCTCCTTGTCTTCTGCTTGTGTGCTGCTTGTGTGCCGCTTGTGTGCCGCTTATCTTCTGTTTGTATGCCGCTTATGTGCTGCTTGTCTTCTGCTTGTCTTCTGCTTGTATGCCGCTTGTGTGCTGCTTGTCTTCTGCTTGTCTTCTGCTTGTATGCCACTTGTGTGCCGCTTGACTTCTGCTTGTGTGCCGCTTGTCTTCTGCTTCTGTGCTGCTTGTCTTCTGCTTGTGTGCCGCTTGTGTGCTGCTTGTCTTCTGCTTGTCTTCTGCTTGTGTGCTGCTTGTGTGCCGCTTGTGTGCCGATTGTGTGCTGGTTGTGCTACATGTCTTCCGCTTGTGTGCCACTTGTCTTCTGCTTGTGTGCCGCTTGTGTGCTGCTTGTCTTCTGCTTGTGTGCTGCTTGTGTGCCGCTTGTGTGCCGATTGTGTGCAGCTTGTGTGCTACTTGTGTGCCACTTGTCTTCCGCTTGTGTGCCGCTTGTCTTCTGCTTGTGTGCTGCTTGTGTGCCGCTTGTGTGCTGCTTGTCTTCTGCTTGTGTGCCACTTGTCTTCTGCTTGTGTGCCACTTTTGTGCTGCTTGTCTTCTGCTTGTGTGCTGCTTGTGTGCCTCTTGTGTGCTGCTTGTCTTCTGCTTGTGTGCCACTTGTCTTCTGCTTGTTTTCTGCTTGTGTGCCACTTGTCTTCTGCTTGTGTGCTGGTTTTGTGCTGCTTGTCTTCTGCTTGTTTTCTGCTTGTGTGCTGCTTGAGTGCCACTTGTGTGCTGCTTGTCTTCTGCTTGTTTTCTGCTTGTGTGCCGCTTGTGTGCCGCTTGTCTTCTGCTTGTGTGCTGCTTGTGTGCCGTTTGTGTGCTGCTTGTCTTCTGCTTGTGTGCCACTTGACTTCTGCTTGTGTGCCGCTTGTCTTCTGCTTGTGTTCTGCTTGTGTGCCGCTTGTCTTCTGCTTGTGTGCCGCTTGTGTGCCGCTTGTCTTCTGCTTATGTGCCACTTGTATGCCATTGGGGTCTGCTTGTGTGCCGCTTGTGTGCTACTTGTGTGCCGCTTGTGTGCCGCTTGTCTTCTGCTTGCATGCCGCTTGTCTTCTGCATGTGTGCCGCTTGTCGTCTACTTGTCTTCTTCTTGTGTGCCGCTTGTGTGCTGCTTGTCTTCTGCTTGTCTTCTGCTTGTCTTCTGCTTGTGTGCTAATTGTGTGCTGCTTGTGTTCTACTTGTGTGCCACTTGTCTTCCGCTTGTGTGCCGCTTGTGTGCTGCTTGTCTTCTCCTTGTCTTCTGCTTGTGTGCTGCTTGTGTGCCGCTTCTGTGCCGCTTGTCTTCTGCTTCTATGCCGCTTGTGTGCTGCTTGTCTTCTGCTTGTCTTCTGCTTGTAAGCCGCTTGTGTGCTGCTTGTCTTCTGCATGTGTGCCGCTTGTTTGCCGCTTGTCTTCTGCTTGTGTGACGCTTGTCTTCTGCTTCAGTGCTGCTTGTCTTCTGCTTGTGTGCCGCTTGTGTGCCGCTTGTCTTCTGCTTGTCTTCTGCTTGTGTGCTGCTTGTGTGCCGCTTGTCTTCTGCTTGTATGCCGCTTGTGTGCTGCTTGTCTTCTGCTTGTATGCCGCTTGTGTGCTGCTTGTCTTCTGCTTGTATGCCGCTTGTCTTCTGCTTGTGTGCCGCTTGTCTTCTGTTTCTGTGCTGCTTGTCTTCTGCTTGTGTGCCGCTTGTGTGCTGCTTGTCTTCTGCTTGTCTTCTGCTTGTGTGCCGCTTGTGTGCCAATTGTGTGCTGCTTGTGTGCTACTTGTCTTCTGCTTGTGTGCTACTTGTCTTCTGCTTGTGTGCTGCTTGTGTGCCGCTTGTGTGCCGATTGTGTGCTGCTTGTGTGCTACTTGTGTGCCACTTGTCTTCCGCTTGTGTGCCGCTTGTCTTCTGCTTGTGTGCCTCTTGTGTGCCACTTGTCTTCTGCTTGTGTGCTGCTTGTCTTCTGCTTGTGTGCTACTTGTGTGCCACTTGTGTGCCACTTGTATGCCACTTGTGTGCTGCTTGTGTGCCGCTTGTGTGCCACTTGTGTGCTGCTTGTGTGCCGCTTGTGTGACACTTGTGTGCTGCTTGTGTGCCGCTTGTCTTCTGCCTGCATGCCGCTTGTCTTCTGCTTGTGTTCCGCTTGTCTTCAGCTTGTGTGCCGCTTCTCTTCTGCTTGTCTTCTGCTTGTGTGCCGCTTGTCTTCTGCTTGTGTGCCGCTTGTGTGCCGCTTGTCTTCTGCTTGCATGCCGCTTGTCTTCTGCTTGTGTTCCGCTTGTCTTCTGCTTGTGTGCCGCTTGTGTGCTGCTTGTGTTCCGCTTGTCTTCTGCTTGTGTGCTGCTTGTGTGCCGCTTGTGTGCCGATTGTGTGCTGCTTGTGTGCTACTTGTGTGACACGTGTCTTCCAATTGTGTGCCGCTTGTGTCCTACTTGTCTTCTGCTTGTGTGCTGCTTGTCTTCTTCTTGTGTGCTACTTGTGTGCCACTTGTGTGCCACTTGTGTGCCGCTTGTGTGCTGCTTGTGTGCTGCTTGTCTTCTTCTTGTGTGCTACTTGTGTGCCACTTGTGTGCCACTTGTGTGCCACTTGTGTGCTGCTTGTGTGCCGCTTGTGTGCCACTTGTGTGCCGCTTGTGTGCCACTTGTGTGCTGCTTGTGTGCCGCTTGTGTGACACTTGTGTGCCGCTTGTGTGCCGCTTGTCTTCTGCTTGTGTTTCGCTTGTCTTCTGCTTGTGTGCCGCTTGTCTTCTGCTTGTGTGCCGCTTGTGTTCCGCTTGTCTTCTGCTTGTGTGCTGCTTGGGTGCTGCTTGTGTGCCGATTGTGTGCTGCTTGTGTGCTACTTGTGTGCCACTTGTCTTCCACTTGTGTGCCACTTGTCTTCTGCTTGTGTGCCGCTTGTGTGCCGCTTGTCTTCTGCTTGCATGCCGCTTGTCTTCTGCTTGTGTTCCGCTTGTCTTCTGCTTGTGTGCTGCTTGTGTTCCGCTTGTCTTCTGCTTGTGTGCTGCTTGGGTGCTGCTTGTGTGCCGATTGTGTGCTGCTTGTGTGCTACTTGTGTGCCACTTGTCCTCCACTTGTGTGCCACTTGTCTTCTGCTTGTGTGCCACTTGTGTGCCGCTTGTCTTCTGCTTGCATGCCGCTTGTCTTCTGCTTGTGTTCCGCTTGTCTTCTGCTTGTGTGCTGCTTGTGTTCCGCTTGTCTTCTGCTTGTCTTCTGCTTGTGTGCTGCTTGTGTGCCGATTGTGTGCCGCTTGTGTGCTGCTTGTGTGCTACTTGTGTGCCACCTGTCTTCCACTTGAGTGCCGCTTGTGTGCTACTTGTCTTCTGCTTGTGTGCCGCTTGTCTTCTGCTTGTCTTCTGCTTGTGTGCTGCTTGTGTGCTGCTTGTGTGCTGCTTGTGTGCCACTTGTCTTCTGATTGTCTTCTGCTTGTGTGCTGCTTGTCTTCTGCTTGTGTGCTGCTTGTCTTCTGCTTGTCTTCTGCTTGTGTGCTGCTTGTCTTCTACTTGTGTGCCACTTGTCTTCTGCTTGTGTGCTGCTTGTCTTCTGCTGGTCTTCTGCTTGTGTGCTGCTTGTGTGCCACTTGTCTTCTGCTTGTGTGCTGCTTGTCTTCTGCTTGTCTTCTACTTGTGTGCCGCTTGTGTGCTGCTTGTGTGCCGCTTGTGTGCTGCTTGTATGCTGCTTGTCTACAGCTTGTGTGCTGCTTGTGTGCCGCTTGTGTGTTGCTTGTGTGCTGCTTGTGTGCCACTTGTGTGCTGCTTGTGTGCCACTTGTGTGCTGCTTGTGTGCTGGTTGTCTTCTGCTTGTGTTCTGCTTGTGTGCCACTTGTATGCCGCTTGTCTTCTGCCTGCATGCCGCTTGTCTTCTGCTTGTGTTCCGCTTGTCTTCTGCTTGTGTGCCACTTGTCTTCTGCTTGTGTGCTGCTTGTGTGCCAATTGTGTGCTGATAGTGTACTACTTGTGTGCCACTTGTCTTCTGCTTGTGTGCCGCTTGTGTGCTGCTTGTCTTCTGCTTGCATGCCGCTTGTCTTCTGCTTGTGTTCCGCTTGTCTTCTGCTTGTGTGCCGCTTGTGTGCTGCTTGTGCTCCGCTTGTCTTCTGCTTGTGTGCTGCTTGTGTGCCGCTTGTGTGCCGTTTGTGTGCTGCTTGTGTGCTACTTGTGTGCCACTTGTCTTCCACTTGTGTGCCGCTTGTGTGCTACTTGTCTTCTGCTTGTGTGCCGATTGTCTGCCGCTTGTCTTCTGCTTGTGTGCCACTTGTCTTCTGCTTGTGTGCTGCTTGTCTTCTGCTTGTGTGCTACTTGTGTGCCACTTGTGTGCCACTTGTTTGCCACTTGTGTGCTGCTTGTGTGCCGCTTGTGTGCCACTTGTGTGCCGCTTGTGTGCCACTTGTGTGCTGCTTGTGTGCCGCTTGTGTTCTGCTTCTGTGCTGCTTGTCTTCTGCTTGTGTGCTGCTTGTGTTCCGCTTGTCTTCTGCTTGTGTGCTGCTTGTGTGCTGCTTGTGTGCTGCTTGTGTGCCGATTGTGTGCTGCTTGTGTGCTACTTGTCTTCCACTTGTCTTCCGCTTGTGTGCCGCTTGTGTGCTGCTTGTCTTCTCCTTGTCTTCTGCTTGTGTGCCGCTTGTGTGCCGATTGTGTGCTACTTGTGTGCTGCTTGTCTTCTGCTTGTCTTCCTCTTGTGTGCCGCTTGTGTGCTGCTTGTCTTCTCCTTGTCTTCTGCTTGTGTGCTGCTTGTGTGCTGCTTGTGTGCCGCTTATCTTCTGTTTGTATGCCGCTTATGTGCTGCTTGTCTTCTGCTTGTCTTCTGCTTGTATGCCGCTTGTGTGCTGCTTGTCTTCTGCTTGTCTTCTGCTTGTATGCCACTTGTGTGCCACTTGACTTCTGCTTGTGTGCCGCTTGTCTTCTGCTTCTGTGCTGCTTGTCTTCTGCTTGTGTGCCGCTTGTGTGCTGCTTGTCTTCTGCTTGTCTTCTGCTTGTGTGCTGCTTGTGTGCCGCTTGTGTGCCGATTGTGTGCTGCTTGTGTGCTACATGTCTTCCGCTTGTGTGCCGCTTGTCTTCTGCTTGTGTACCGCTTGTGTGCTGCTTGTCTTCTGCTTGTGTGCTGCTTGTGTGCCGCTTGTGTGCCGATTGTGTGCTGCTTGTGTGCTACTTGTGTGCCACTTGTCTTCCGCTTGTGTGCCGCTTGTCTTCTGCTTGTGTGCTGCTTGTGTGCCGCTTGTGTGCTGCTTGTCTTCTGCTTATGTGCCACTTGTCTTCAGCTTGTTTTCTGCTTGTGTGCTGCTTGTGTGCCGCTTGTGTGCTGCTTGTCTTCTGCTTGTGTGCCACTTGTCTTCTGCTTGTGTGCCGCTTTTGTGCTGCTTGTCTTCTGCTTGTCTTCTGCTTGTGTGCTGCTTGTGTGCCGCTTGTGTGCTGCTTGTCTTCTGCTTGTGTGCCACTTGTCTTCTGCTTGTTTTCTGCTTGTGTGCCGCTTGTGTGCCACTTGTCTTCTGCTTGTGTGCTGGTTTTGTGCTGCTTGTCTTCTGCTTGTCTTCTGCTTGTGTGCTGCTTGTGTGCCACTTGTGTGCTGCTTGTCTTCTGCTTGTTTTCTGCTTGTGTGCCACTTGTGTACCGCTTGTCTTCTGCTTGTGTGCTGCTTGTGTGCCGCTTGTGTGCTGCTTGTCTTCTGCTTGTGTGCCACTTGTCTTCTGCTTGTGTGCCGCTTGTCTTCTGCTTGTGTTCTGCTTGTGTGCCGCTTGTCTTCTGCTTGTGTGCCGCTTGTGTGCCGCTTGTCTTCTGCTTATGTGCCACTTGTATGCCATTGGGGTCTGCTTGTGTGCCGCTTGTGTGCTGCTTGTGTGCCGCTTGTGTGCTACTTGTGTGCCGCTTGTGTGCCGCCTGTGTGCCGCTTGTCTTCTGCTTGCATGCCGCTTGTCTTCTGCTTGTGTGCCGCTTGTCTTCTACTTGTCATCTGCTTGTGTGCCGCTTGTGTGCTGCTTGTCTTCTGCTTGTCTTCTGCTTGTCTTCTGCTTGTGTGCTAATTGTGTGCTGCTTGTGTTCTACTTGTGTGCCACTTGTCTTCCGCTTGTGTGCCACTTGTGTGCTGCTTGTCTTCTCCTTGTCTTCTGCTTGTGTGCTGCTTGTGTGCCGCTTGTGTGCCGCTTGTCTTCTGCTTGTATGCCGCTTGTGTGCTGCTTGTCTTCTGCATGTATGCCGCTTGTTTGCCGCTTGTCTTCTGCTTGTGTGACGTTTGTCTTCTGCTTGTGTGCTGCTTGTGTGCCACTTGTCTTCTGCTTGTATGCCGCTTGTGTGCTGCTTGTCTTCTGCTTGTATGCCGCTTGTGTGCTGCTTGTCTTCTGCTTGTATGCCGCTTGTCTGCCGCTTGTCTTCTGCTTGTGTGCCGCTTGTCTTCTGTTTCTGTGCTGCTTGTCTTCTGCTTGTGTGCTGCTTGTGTGCCGCTTGTGTGCCGATTGTGTGCTGCTTGTGTGCTACTTGTGTGCCACTTGTCTTCCGCTTGTGTGCAGCTTGTCTTCTGTTTGTGTGCCGCTTGTGTGCCACTTGTCGTCTGCTTGTGTGCTGCTTGTATTCTGCTTGTATGCCGCTTGTGTGCTGCTTGTCTTCTGCTTGTATGCCGCTTGTCTGCCGCTTGTCTTCTGCTTGTGTGCCGCTTGTCTTCTGTTTCTGTGCTGCTTGTCTTCTGCTTGTGTGCTGCTTGTGTGCCGCTTGTGTGCCGCTTGTGTGCCGATTGTGTGCTGCTTGTGTGCTACTTGTGTGCCACTTGTCTTCCGCTTGTGTGCCGCTTGTCTTCTGTTTGTGTGCCGCTTGTGTGCCACTTGTCTTCTGCTTGTGTGCTGCTTGTCTTCTGCTTGAGTGCTACTTGTGTGCTACTTGTGTGCCACTTGTATGCCACTTGTGTGCTGCTTGTGTGCCGCTTGTGTGCCTCTTGTGTGCTGCTTGTGTGCCGCTTCTGTGACACTTGTGTGCTGCTTGTGTGCCGCTTGTCTTCTGCCTGCATGCCGCTTGTCTTCTGCTTGTGTTCCGCTTGTCTTCTGCTTGTGTGCCGCTTGTCTTCTGCTTGTCTTCTGCTTGTGTGCCGCTTGTGTGCCAATTGTGTGCTGATTGTGTGCCGCTTGTGTGCCGCTTGTCTTTGCTTGCATGCTGCTTGTCTTCTGCTTGTGTTCCGCTTGTCTTCTGCTTGTGTGCCGCTTGTGTGCTGCTTGTGTTCCGCTTGTCTTCTGCTTGTGTGCTGCTTGTGTGCCGCTTGTGTGCCGATTGTGTGCTGCTTGTGTGCTACTTGTGTGCCACTTGTCTTCCGCTTGTGTGCCGATTGTGTGCTGCTTGTGTGCTACTTGTGTGCTACTTGTCTTCTGCTTGTGTGCCGATTGTCTGCCGCTTGTCTTCTGCTTGTGTGCCACTTGTCTTCTGCTTGTGTGCTGCTTGTCTTCTTGTGTGCTACTTGTGTGCCACTTGTGTGCCACTTGTATGCCGCTAGTGTGCTGCTTGTGTGCCGCTTGTGTGCCACTTGTGTGCCGCTTGTGTGCCACTTGTGTGCTGCATGTGTGCCGCTTGTGTGACACTTGTGTGCCGCTTGTGTGCCACTTGTCTTCTGCTTGTGTTCCGCTTGTCTTCTGCTTGTGTGCCGCTTGTCTTCTGCTTGTGTGCCGCTTGTCTTCTGCTTGTGTGCCGCTTGTGTGCTGATTGTGTACTACTTGTGTGCCACTTGTCTTCCACTTGTGTGCCACTTGTCTTCTGCTTGTGTGCCGCTTGTGTGCCGCTTGTCTTCTGCTTGTGTTCCGCTTGTCTTCTGCTTGTATTCTGCTTGTGTGTCGATTGTGTGCTGCTTGTGTGCCACTTGTCTTCTGATTGTCTTCTGCTTGTGTGCTGCTTGTGTGCTGCTTGTCTTCTAATTGTGTGCCACTTGTCTTCTGCTTGTGTGCTGCTTGTGTGCTGCTTGTCTTCTAATTGTGTGCCACTTGTCTTCTGCTGGTCTTCTGCTTGTGTGCTGCTTGTCTTCTACTTGTGTGCCACTTGTCTTCTGCTTGTGTGCTGCTTGTCTTCTGCTGGTCTTCTGCTAGTGTGCTGCTTGTGTGCCACTTGTCTTCCACTTGAGTGCCTGCTTGTGTGCTACTTGTCTTCTGCTTGTGTGCCGCTTGTCTTCTGCTTGTCTTCTGCTTGTGTGCTGCTTGTGTGCTGCTTGTGTGCCGTTTGTCTTCTGCTTGTGTGCTGCTTGTCTTCTGCTTGTCTGCTGCTTGTGTGCTGCTTGTGTGCCGCTTGTGTGCTGCTTGTGTGCCACTTGTCTTCTGATTGTCTTCTGCTTGTGTGCTGCTTGTGTGCCGCTTGTCTATTGCTTGTGTTCTACTTGTGTGCTGCTTGTGTTCTGCTTGTGTGCTGCTTGTCTTCTGCTTGTGTTCTGCTTGTGTGCAACTTGTGTGCCGCTTGTCTTCTGCTTGTGTTCTTCTTGTGTGCTGCTATTCTTCTGCTTGTGTTCTGCATGTGTGTGCCACTTGTGTGCCGCTTGTCTTCTGCTTGTGTTCTGCTTGTGTGCTGCTTGTATGCTGCTTGACTTCTGCTTGTGTTCTGCTTGTGTTCTGCTTGTGTCCTGCTTGTGTGCCGCTTGTCTTCTGCTTGTGTGCTGCTTGTGTCCTGCTTGTATGCCGCTTGTCTTCTGCTTGTGTTCTTCTTGTGTGCTGCTTGTGTTCTGCTTGTGTTCTGCTTGTGTTCTGCTTGTCTTTTGCTTGTGTTCTCCTTGTGTGCCGCTTGTCTTCTGCTTGTGTTCTTCGTGTGTGCTGCTTGTGTTCTGCTTGTGTGCTGCTTGTCTCTTGCTTGTGTTCTGCTTGTGTTCTGCTTGTGTGCTGCTTGTCTCTTGCTTGTGTTCTGCTTGTGTGCCGCTTGTCTTCTGCTTGTGTTCTGCTTGTGTTCTGCTTGTGTGCTGCTTGTCTTTTGCTTGTGTTCTGCTTGTGTGCTGCTTGATTCTGCTTGTGTTCTTCTTGTGTGCTGCTTGTGTTCTGCTTGTGTGCTGCTTGTCTTTTGCTTGGGTTCTGCTTGTGTACCGCTTGTCTTCTGCTTGTGTGCTGCTTGTGTTCTGCTTGTGTGTCGCTTGTGTGCCACTTGTGTCCTGCTTGTATGCCGCTTGTCTTCTGCTTGTGTTCTGCTTGTGTGCTGCTTATCTGCTGCTTGTATGCTGCTTGTCTTTTGCTTGTGTTCTTCCTGTGTGCCGCTTGTCTTCTGCTTGTCTTCTGCTTGTGTGCTGCTTGTGTGCTGCTTGTTTTTTGCTTGTGTTCTGCTTGTGTGCTGCTTGTCTTCTGCTTGTGTTCTGCTTGTGTTCTGCTTGTGTGCCGCTTGTGTGCCACTTGTGTGCTGCTTGTGTTCTGCTTGTGTGCTGCTTGTCTTTTGCTTGTGTTCTGCTTGTGTGCCGCTTGTCTTCTGCTTGTGTGCTGCTTGTGTTCTGCTTGTGTGCCGCTTGTGTCCTGCTTGTATGCCGCTTGTCTTCTGCTTGTGTTCTGCTTGTGTGCTGCTTGTCTTTGCTTGTTTTGTGCTTGTGTGCCGCTTGTCTTCTGCTTGAATGCTGCTTGTGTGCCGCTTGTCTTCTGCTTTTGTCCTGCTTGTATGCCGCTTGTCTTCTGCTTGTGTTCTGCTTGTGTGCTGCTTGTCTTTTGCTTGTGTTGTGCTTGTGTGCCGCTTGTCTTCTGCTTGTATGCTGCTTGTGTGCCGCTTGTCTTCTGCTTGTGTGCTGCTTGTGTGCCGTTTGTCTTCTGCTTTTATGCCGCTTGTGTGCTGCTTGTCTTCTGCTTGTATGCCGCTTGTGTGCTGCTTGTCTTCTGCTTGTATGCTGCTTGTGTGCCACTTGTCTTCTGCTTGTGTGCTGCTTGTGTGCTGCTTGTCTATTGCTTGTGTTCTGCTTGTGTGCTGCTTGTCTTCTGCTTGTGTTCTGCTTGTGTGCTGCTTGTGTGCCGCTTGTCTTCTGCTTTTATGCCGCTTGTGTGCTGCTTGTTCTTCTGCTTGTATGCCACTTGTGTGCTGCTTGTCTTCTGCTTGTATGCGGCTTGTGTGCCGCTTGTCTTCTGCTTGTGTGCTGCTTGTCTTCTGCTTGTGTGCCGCTTGTGTGCCACTTGTCTTCTGCTTGTCTTCTGCTTGTCTTCTGCTTGTGTGCCGCTTGTGTGCTGCTTGTCTTCAGCTTGTCATCTGCTTGTCTTCTGCTTATGTGCCGCTTGTCTTCTGCTTGTGTTCTGCTTGTGTGCCGCTTGTCTTCTGCTTGTGTACTGCTTGTGTGCTGCTTGTGTGCTGCTTGTCTTCTGCTTGTGTGCTGCTTGTGTGCTGCTTGTCTTCTCCTTGTGTTCTGCTTGTGTGCCACTTGTGTGCTGCTCTTGTGCTGCTTGTGTTCTGCTTGTGTTCTGCTTGTGTCCTGCTTGTCTTCTGCTTGTGTTCTGCTTGTGTTCTGCTTGTGTGCCACTTGTGTGCCGCTTGTCTTCTGCTTGTGTTCTTCTTGTGTGCTGCTTGTCTTCTGCTTGTGTTCTGCTTGTGTGCCACTTGTGTGCCGCTTGTCTTCTGCTTGTGTTCTTCTTGTGTGCTGCTTGTCTTCTGCTTGTGTTCTTCTTGTGTGCTGCTTGTATGCTGCTTGACTTCTGCTTGTGTGCTGCCTGTGTTCTGCTTGTGTCCTGCTTGTGTGCCGCTTGTCTTCTGCTTGTGTGCTGCTTGTGTCCTGCTTGTATGCCGCTTGTCTTCTGCTTGTGTTCTTCTTGTGTGCTGCTTGTGTTCTGCTTGTGTTCTGCTTGTCTTTTGCTTGTGTTCTGCTTGTGTGCCGCTTGTCTTCTGCTTGTGTTCTTCTTGTGTGCTGCTTGTGTTCTGCTTGTGTTCTGCTTGTGTGCTGCTTGTCTTTTGCTCGTGTTCTGCTTGTGTGCCACTTGTCTTCTGCTTTTGTTCTTCGTGTGTGCTGCTTGTGTTCTGCTTGTGTTCTGCTTGTTTGCTGCTTGTCTCTTGCTTGTGTTCTGCTTGTGTGCCGCTTGTCTTCTGCTTGTGTTCTGCTTGTGTTCTGCTTGTGTGCTGCTTGTCTTTTGCTTGTGTTCTGCTTGTGTGCTGCTTGTGTTCTTCTTGTGTGCTGCTTGTGAGCTGCTTGTGTTCTGCTTGTGTGCTGCTTGTCTTTTGCTTGTGTTCTGCTTGTGTACCGCTTGTCTTCTGCTTGTGTGCTGCTTGTGTTCTGCTTGTGTGCCGCTTGTGTGCCACTTGTGTCCTGCTTGTATGCCGCTTGTCTTCTGCTTGTGTTCTTCTTGTGTGCCGCTTGTCTTCTGCTTGTCTTCTGCTTGTGTGCTGCTTGTGTGCTGCTTGTCTTCTGCTTGTGTTCTGCATGTGTGTGCCACTTGTGTGCCGCTTGTCTACTGCTTGTGTTCTTCTTGTGTGCTGCTTGTCTTCTGCTTGTGTTCTGCTTGTGTGCTGCTTGTATGCTGCTTGACTTCTGCTTGTGTTCTGCTTGTGTTCTGCTTGTGTCCTGCTTGTGTGCCGCTTGTCTTCTGCTTGTGTGCTGCTTGTGTCCTGCTTGTATGCCGCTTGTCTTCTGCTTGTGTTCTTCTTGTGTGCTGCTTGTGTTCTGCTTGTGTTCTGCTTGTGTTCTGCTTGTCTTTTGCTTGTGTTCTGCTTGTGTGCCGCTTGTCTTCTGCTTGTGTTCTTCGTGTGTGCTGCTTGTGTTCTGCTTGTGTTCTGCTTGTGTGCTGCTTGTCTCTTACTTGTGTTCTGCTTGTGTTCTGCTTGTGTGCTGCTTGTCTCTTGCTTGTGTTCTGCTTGTGTTCTGCTTGTGTGCCGCTTGTCTTCTGCTTGTGTTCTGCTTGTGTTCTGCTTGTGTGCTGCTTGTCTTTTGCTTGTGTTCTGCTTGTGTGCTGCTTGACTTCTGCTTGTGTTCTTCTTGTGTGCTGCTTGTGTTCTGCTTGTGTGCTGCTTGTCTTTTGCTTGGGTTCTGCTTGTGTACCGCTTGTCTTCTGCTTGTGTGCTGCTTGTGTTCTGCTTGTGTGTCGCTTGTGTGCCACTTGTGTCCTGCTTGTATGCCGCTTGTCTTCTGCTTGTGTTCTGCTTGTGTGCTGCTTATCTGCTGCTTGTATGCTGCTTGTCTTTTGCTTGTGTTCTTCCTGTGTGCCGTTTGTCTTCTGCTTGTCTTCTGCTTGTGTGCTGCTTGTGTGCTGCTTGTTTTTTGCTTGTGTTCTGCTTGTGTGCTGCTTGTCTTCTGCTTGTGTTCTGCTTGTGTTCTGCTTGTGTGCCGCTTGTGTGCCACTTGTGTGCTGCTTGTGTTCTGCTTGTGTGCTGCTTGTCTTTTGCTTGTGTTCTGCTTGTGTGCCGCTTGTCTTCTGCTTGTGTGCTGCTTGTGTTCTGCTTGTGTGCCGCTTGTATCCTGCTTGTATGCCGCTTGTCTTCTGCTTGTGTTCTGCTTGTGTGCTGCTTGTCTTTGCTTGTGTTGTGCTTGTGTGCCGCTTGTCTTCTGCTTGTATGCTGCTTGTGTACCGCTTGTCTTCTGCTTGTGTCCTGCTTGTATGCCGCTTGTCTTCTGCTTGTGTTCTGTTTGTGTGCTGCTTGTCTTTTGCTTGTGTTGTGCTTGTGTGCCGCTTGTCTTCTGCTTGTATGCTGCTTGTGTGCCGCTTGTCTTCTGCTTGTGTGCTGCTTGTGTGCCGTTTGTCTTCTGCTTTTATGCCGCTTGTGTGCTGCTTGTCTTCTGCTTGTATGCCGCTTGTGTGCTGCTTGTCTTCTGCTTGTATGCTGCTTGTGTGCCACTTGTCTTCTGCTTGTGTGCTGCTTGTGTGCTGCTTGTCTATTGCTTGTGTTCTGCTTGTGTGCTGCTTGTCTTCTGCTTGTGTTCTGCTTGTGTGCTGCTTGTGTGCCGCTTGTCTTCTGCTTTTATGCCGCTTGTGTGCTGCTTGTTCTTCTGCTTGTATGCCACTTGTGTGCTGCTTGTCTTCTGCTTGTATGCGGCTTGTGTGCCGCTTGTCTTCTGCTTGTGTGCTGCTTGTCTTCTGCTTGTGTGCCGCTTGTGTGCCACTTGTCTTCTGCTTGTCTTCTGCTTGTCTTCTGCTTGTCTTCTGCTTGTGTGCCGCTTGTGTGCTGCTTGTCTTCAGCTTGTCATCTGCTTGTCTTCTGCTTATGTGCCGCTTGTCTTCTGCTTGTGTTCTGCTTGTGTGCCGCTTGTCTTCTGCTTGTGTGCTGCTTGTGTGCTGCTTGTCTTCTGCTTGTGTGCTGCTTGTGTGCTGCTTGTCTTCTGCTTGTGTTCTGCTTGTGTGCCACTTGTGTGCTGCTCTTGTGCTGCTTGTGTTCTGCTTGTGTTCTGCTTGTGTCCTGCTTGTGTTCTGCTTGTGTTCTGCTTGTGTGCCACTTGTGTGCCGCTTGTCTTCTGCTTGTGTTCTTCTTGTGTGCTGCTTGTCTTCTGCTTGTGTTCTGCTTGTGTGCCACTTGTGTGCCGCTTGTCTTCTGCTTGTGTTCTTCTTGTGTGCTGCTTGTCTTCTGCTTGTGTTCTTCTTGTGTGCTGCTTGTATGCTGCTTAACTTCTGCTTGTGTGCTGCTTGTGTTCTGCTTGTGTCCTGCTTGTGTGCCGCTTGTCTTCTGCTTGTGTTCTTCTTGTGTGCTGCTTGTGTTCTGCTTGTGTTCTGCTTGTCTTTTGCTTGTGTTCTGCTTGTGTGCCGCTTGTCTTCTGCTTGTGTTCTTCTTGTGTGCTGCTTGTGTTCTGCTTGTGTTCTGCTTGTGTGCTGCTTGTCTTTTGCTTGTGTTCTGCTTGTGTGCCACTTGTCTTCTGCTTTTGTTCTTCGTGAGTGCTGCTTGTGTTCTGCTTGTGTTCTGCTTGTGTGCTGCTTGTCTCTTGCTTGTGTTCTGCTTGTGTGCCGCTTGTCTTCTGCTTGTGTTCTGCTTGTGTTCTGCTTGTGTGCTGCTTGTCTTTTGCTTGTGTTCTGCTTGTGTGCTGCTTGTGTTCTTCTTGTGTGCTGCTTGTGAGCTGCTTGTGTTCTGCTTGTGTGCTGCTTGTCTTTTGCTTGTGTTCTGCTTGTATGCCGCTTGTCTTCTGCTTGTGTGCTGCTTGTGTTCTGCTTGTGTGCTGCTTGTGTGCCACTTGTGTCCTGCTTGTATGCTGCTTGTCTTCTGCTTGTGTTCTTCTTGTGTGCCGCTTGTCTTCTGCTTGTCTTCTGCTTGTGTGCTGCTTGTGTGCTGCTTGTTTTTTGCTTGTGTTCTGCTTGTGTGCTGCTTGTCTTCTGCTTGTGTTCTGCTTGTGTTCTTCTTGTGTGCCGCTTGTGTGCCACTTGTGTGCTGCTTGTGTTCTGCTGGTGTGCCGCTTGTCTTCTGCTTGTATGCTGCTTGTGTGCTTCTTGTCTTCTGCTTGTGTTCTGCTTGTGTGCTGCTTGTGTGCCGCTTGAATTCTGCTATTATGCCGCTTGTGTGCAGCTTGTCTTCTGCTTGTATGCCGCTTGTGTGCTGCTTGTCTTCTGCTTGTATGCTGCTTGTGTGCCACTTGTCTTCTGCTTGTGTGCTGCTTGTGTGCTGCTTGTCTATTGCTTGTGTTCTGCTTGTGTTCTGCTTGTCTTCTGCTTGTGTTCTGCTTGTGTGCTGCTTGTGTGCCGCTTGTCTTCTGCTTTTATGCCGCTTGTGTGCTGCTTGTTCTTCTGCTTGTATGCAGCTTGTGTGCCGCTTGTCTTCTGCTTGTGTGCCACTTGTCTTCTGCTTGTCTTCTGCTTGTCTTCTGCTTGTGTGCCGCTTGTGTGCTGCTTGTCTTCTGCTTGTCTTCTGCTTGTCTTCAGCTTGTGTGCTGCTTGTGTGCCGCTTGTGTGCCGCTTGTCTTCTGCTTGTGTTCTGCTTGTCTTCTGCTTGTGTTCTGCTTGTGTGCCGCTTGTCTTCTGCTTGTGTTCTGCTTGTCTTCTGCTTGTGTTCTGCTTGTGTTCTGCTTGTGTGCCGCTTGTGTGCCACTTGTGTGCTGCTTGTGTTCTGCTTGTGTTCTGCTTGTGGGCTGCTTGTCTTCTGCTTGTGTTCTGCTTGTGTTCTGCTTGTGTGCTGCTTGTCTTCTGCTTGTCTTCTGCTTGTGTTCTGCTTGTGTGCTGCTTGTTTTCTGCTTGTGTGCCGCTTGTGTGCCGCTTGTGTCCTGATTGTATGCTGCTTGTCTTCAGCTTGTGTGCCGCTTGTGTGCTGCTTGTGTGCCGCTTGTGTGCTGCTTGTGTGCCGCTTGTCTTCTGCTTGTGTGCCGCTTGTGTGCTGTTTGTGTGACACTTGTGTCCTGCTTGTATGCTGCTTGTCTTCAGCTTGTCATCTGCTTGTCTTCTGCTTATGTGCCGCTTGTCTTCTGCTTGTGTTCTGCTTGTGTGCCGCTTGTCTTCTGCTTGTGTGCTGCTTGTGTTCTGCTTGTGTGCTGCTTGTGTGCTGCTTGTCTTCTGCTTGTGTTCTGCTTGTGTGCCACTTGTGTGCTGCTTGTGTGCTGCTTGTGTTCTGCTTGTGTTCTGCTTGTGTGCTGCTTGTCTTCTGCTTGTGTTCTGCTTGTGTTCTGCTTGTGTGCCGCTTGTGTGCCACTTGTGTGCTGCTTGTGTGCTGCTTGTGTTCTGCTTGTGTGCTGCTTGTCTTCTACTTATGTTCTGCTTGTGTTCTGCTTGTGTGCTGCTTGTCTTCTGCTTGTGTGCTGCTTGTGTTCTGCTTGTGTGCCACTTGTGTGCCACTTGTGTGCCACTTGTGTGCTGCTTGTGTTCTGCTTGTGTTCTGCTTGTGGGCTGCAAGTGGGCTGCTTGTCTTCTGCTTGTCTTCTGCTTGTGTTCTGCTTGTGTGCTGCTTGTCTTCTGCTTGTCTTCTCCTTGTGTTCTGCTTGTGTGCTGCTTGTCTTCTGCTTGTGTTCTGCTTGTGTGCCGCTTGTGTGCTGCTTGTGTGCTGCTTGTCTTCTGCTTGTGTTCTGCTTGTGTTCTGCTTGTGTACCACTTGTGTTCTGCTTGTGTGCTGCTTGTCTTCTGCTTGTGTTCTGCTTGTGTTCTGCTTGTGTGCCGCTTGTGTGCTGCTTGTGTGCTGCTTGTCTTCTGCTTGTGTTCTGCTTGTGTTCTGCTTGTGTGCCACTTGTGTGCTGCTTGTCTTCTGCTTGTGTGCTGCTTGTATTCTGCTTCTGTTCTGCTTGTCTTCTGCTAGTGTGCTGCTTGTGTGCCGCTTGTGTGCCGCTTGTGTGCTGCTTGTGTGCTGCTTGTCTTCTGCTTGTCTTCTGCTTGTGTTCTGCTTGTCTTCTGCTTGTGTTCTGTTTGTCTTCTGCTTGTCTTCTGCTAGTGTGCTGCTTGTGTGCTGCTTGTGTGCCGCTTGTGTGCTGCTTGTCTTCTGCTTGTGTTCTGCTTGTCTTCTGCTTGTCTTCTGCTTGTGTTCTGCTTGTCTTCTGCTAGTGTGCTGCTTGTGTGCCGCTTGTGTGCTGCTTGTGTGCTGCTTGTCTTCTGCTTGTCTTCTGCTTGTGTGCTGCTTGTGTGCTGCTTGTCTTCTGCTTGTGTTCTGCTTGTGTTCTGCTTGTCTTCTGCTTGTCTTCTGCTAGTGTGCTGCTTGTGTGCCGCTTGTGTGCCGCTTGTGTGCTGCTTGTCTTCTGCTTGTGTTCTGCTTGTCTTCTGCTTGTCTTCTGCTTGTGTTCTGCTTGTCTTCTGCTAGTGTGCTGCTTGTGTGCCGCTTGTGTGCTGCTTGTGTGCTGCTTGTCTTCTGCTTGTCTTCTGCTTGTGTGCTGCTTGTCTTCTGCTTGTGTTCTGCTTGTGTTCTGCTTGTCTTCTGCTTGTCTTCTGCTAGTGTGCTGCTTGTGTGCCGCTTGTGTGCCGCTTGTGTGCTGCTTGTGTGCTGCTTGTCTTCTGCTTGTGTTCTGCTTGTCTTCTGCTTGTCTTCTGCTAGTGAGCCGCTTGTGTGTCGCTTGTGTGCTGCTTGTGTGCTGCTTGTGTTCTGCTTGTGTTCTGCTTGTGTGCCGCTTGTGTGCTGCTAGTGTTCTGCTTGTCTTCTGCTTGTCTTCTGCTAGTGTGCTGCTTGTGTGCCGCTTGTGTGCTGCTTGTGTGCTGCTTGTCTTCTGCTTGTCTTCTGCTTGTGTGCTGCTTGTGTGCTGCTTGTCTTCTGCTTGTGTTCTGCTTGTGTTCTGCTTGTCTTCTGCTTGTCTTCTGCTAGTGTGCTGCTTGTGTGCCGCTTGTGTGCCGCTTGTGTGCTGCTTGTGTGCTGCTTGTCTTCTGCTTGTGTTCTGCTTGTCTTCTGCTTGTCTTCTGCTAGTGAGCCGCTTGTGTGTCGCTTGTGTGCTGCTTGTCTTCTGCTTCTGTTCTGCTTGTGTTCTGCTTGTGTGCCACTTGTGTTCTGCTTGTGTGCTGCTTGTCTTCTGCTTGTGTGCTGCTTGTCTTCTGCTTGTGTTCTGCTTGTCTTCTTCTTGTCTTCTGCTAGTGTGCTGCTTGTGTGCCGCTTGTGTGCCGCTTGTGTGCTGCTTGTGTGCTGCTTGTGTGCTGCTTGTCTTCTGCTTGTATGCGGCTTGTGTGCTGCTTGTCTTCTGCTTGTATGCGGCTTGTGTGCCGCTTGTCTTCTGCTTGTGTGCTGCTTGTCTTCTGCTTGTGTGCCGCTTGTGTGCTGCTTGTCTTCTCCTTGTCCTCTGCTTGTGTGCCGCTTGTGTGCTGCTTGTCTTGTGCTTGTCTTCTGCTTGTGTGCTGCTTGTTTGCCGCTTGTGTACCGCTTGTCTTCTGCTTGTGTTCTGCTTGTCTTCTGCTTGTGTTCTGCTTGTGTGCCGCTTGTGTTCTGCTTGTGTGCCGCTTGTCTTCTGCTTGTGTGCCGCTTGTGTGCTGCTTGTGTGCCGCTTGTGTCCTGCTTGTATGCTGCTTGTCTTCTGCTTGTGTGCCGCTTGTGTTCCGCTTGTGTGCCGCTTGTGTGCTGCTTGTGTGCCGCTTGTCTTCTGCTTGTGTTCTGCTTATGTGCCGCTTGTGTGCGGCTTGTGTTCTGCTTGTCTTTTGCTTGTGTTCTGCTTGTGTGCCGCTTGTCTTCTGCTTGTGTTCTTCTTGTGTGCTGCTTGTGTTCTGCTTGTGTTCTGCTTGTGTGCTGCTTGTCTTTTGCTTGTGTTCTGCTTGTGTGCCACTTGTCTTCTGCTTTTGTTCTTCGTGTGTGCTGCTTGTGTTCTGCTTGTGTTCTGCTTGTGTGCTGCTTGTCTCTTGCTTGTGTTCTGCTTGTGTGCCGCTTGTCTTCTGCTTGTGTTCTGCTTGTGTTCTGCTTGTGTGCTGCTTGTATTTTGCTTGTGTTCTGCTTGTGTGCTGCTTGTGTTCTTCTTGTGTGCTGCTTTTGAGCTGCTTGTGTTCTGCTTGTGTGCTGCTTGTCTTTTGCTTGTGTTCTGCTTGTGTACCGCTTGTCTTCTGCTTGTGTGCTGCTTGTGTTCTGCTTGTGTGCCGCTTGTGTGCCACTTGTGTCCTGCTTGTATGCCGCTTGTCTTCTGCTTGTGTTCTTCTTGTGTGCCGCTTGTCTTCTGCTTGTCTTCTGCTTGTGTGCGGCTTGTGTGCTGCTTGTCTTCTGCTTGTGTTCTGCATGTGTGTGCCACTTGTGTGCCGCTTGTCTACTGCTTGTGTTCTTCTTGTGTGCTGCTTGTCTTCTGCTTGTGTTCTGCTTGTGTGCTGCTTGTATGCTGCTTGACTTCTGCTTGTGTTCTGCTTGTGTTCTGCTTGTGTCCTGCTTGTGTGCCGCTTGTCTTCTGCTTGTGTGCTGCTTGTGTCCTGCTTGTATGCCGCTTGTCTTCTGCTTGTGTTCTTCTTGTGTGCTGCTTGTGTTCTGCTTGTGTTCTGCTTGTGTTCTGCTTGTCTTTTGCTTGTGTTCTGCTTGTGTGCCGCTTGTCTTCTGCTTGTGTTCTTCGTATGTGCTGCTTGTGTTCTGCTTGTGTTCTGCTTGTGTGCTGCTTGTCTCTTACTTGTGTTCTGCTTGTGTTCTGCTTGTGTGCTGCTTGTCTCTTGCTTGTGTTCTGCTTGTGTTCTGCTTGTGTGCCGCTTGTCTTCTGCTTGTGTTCTGCTTGTGTTCTGCTTGTGTGCTGCTTGTCTTTTGCTTGTGTTCTGCTTGTGTGCTGCTTGACTTCTGCTTGTGTTCTTCTTGTGTGCTGCTTGTGTTCTGCTTGTGTGCTGCTTGTCTTTTGCTTGGGTTCTGCTTGTGTACCGCTTGTCTTCTGCTTGTGTGCTGCTTGTGTTCTGCTTGTGTGTCGCTTGTGTGCCACTTGTGTCCTGCTTGTATGCCGCTTGTCTTCTGCTTGTGTTCTGCTTGTGTGCTGCTTATCTGCTGCTTGTATGCTGCTTGTCTTTTGCTTGTGTTCTTCCTGTGTGCCGTTTGTCTTCTGCTTGTCTTCTGCTTGTGTGCTGCTTGTGTGCTGCATGTTTTTTGCTTGTGTTCTGCTTGTGTGCTGCTTGTCTTCTGCTTGTGTTCTGCTTGTGTTCTGCTTGTGTGCTGCTTGTGTGCCACTTGTGTGCTGCTTGTGTTCTGCTTGTGTGCTGCTTGTCTTTTGCTTGTGTTCTGCTTGTGTGCCGCTTGTCTTCTGCTTGTGTGCTGCTTGTGTTCTGCTTGTGTGCCGCTTGTATCCTGCTTGTATGCCGCTTGTCTTCTGCTTGTGTTCTGCTTGTGTGCTGCTTGTCTTTGCTTGTGTTGTGCTTGTGTGCCGCTTGTCTTCTGCTTGTATGCTGCTTGTGTGCCGCTTGTCTTCTGCTTGTGTCCTGCTTGTATGCCGCTTGTCTTCTGCTTGTGTTCTGCTTGTGTGCTGCTTGTCTTTTGCTTGTGTTGTGCTTGTGTGCCGCTTGTCTTCTGCTTGTATGCTGCTTGTGTGCCGCTTGTCTTCTGCTTGTGTGCTGCTTGTGTGCCGTTTGTCTTCTGCTTTTATGCCGCTTGTGTGCTGCTTGTCTTCTGCTTGTATGCCGCTTGTGTGCTGCTTGTCTTCTGCTTGTATGCTGCTTGTGTGCCACTTGTCTTCTGCTTGTGTGCTGCTTGTGTGCTGCTTGTCTATTGCTTGTGTTCTGCTTGTGTGCTGCTTGTCTTCTACTTGTGTTCTGCTTCTGTGCTGCTTGTGTGCCGCTTGTCTTCTGCTTTTATGCCGCTTGTGTGCTGCTTGTTCTTCTGCTTGTATGCCACTTGTGTGCTGCTTGTCTTCTGCTTGTATGCGGCTTGTGTGCCGCTTGTCTTCTGCTTGTGTGCTGCTTGTCTTCTGCTTGTGTGCCGCTTGTGTGCCACTTGTCTTCTGCTTGTCTTCTGCTTGTCTTCTGCTTGTGTGCCGCTTGTGTGCTGCTTGTCTTCAGCTTGTCATCTGCTTGTCTTCTGCTTGTGTGCCGCTTGTCTTCTGCTTGTGTTCTGCTTGTCTTCTGCTTGTGTTCTGCTTGTGTGCCGCTTGTCTTCTGCTTGTGTGCTGCTTGTGTGCTGCTTGTCTTCTGCTTGTGTGCTGCTTGTGTGCTGCTTGTCTTCTGCTTGTGTTCTGCTTGTGTGCCACTTGTGTGCTGCTCTTGTGCTGCTTGTGTTCTGCTTGTGTTCTGCTTGTGTCCTGCTTGTGTTCTGCTTGTGTTCTGCTTGTGTTCTGCTTGTGTGCCACTTGTGTGCCGCTTGTCTTCTGCTTGTGTTCTTCTTGTGTGCTGCTTGTCTTCTGCTTGTGTTCTGCTTGTGTGCCACTTGTGTGCCGCTTGTCTTCTGCTTGTGTTCTTCTTGTGTGCTGCTTGTCTTCTGCTTGTGTTCTTCTTGTGTGCTGCTTGTATGCTGCTTGACTTCTGCTTGTGTGCTGCTTGTGTTCTGCTTGTGTCCTGCTTGTGTGCCGCTTGTCTTCTGCTTGTGTTCTTCTTGTGTGCTGCTTGTGTTCTGCTTGTGTTCTGCTTGTGTGCTGCTTGTCTTTTGCTTGTGTTCTGCTTGTGTGCCACTTGTCTTCTGCTTTTGTTCTTCGTGTGTGCTGCTTGTGTTCTGCTTGTGTTCTGCTTGTGTTCTGCTTGTGTGCTGCTTGTCTCTTGCTTGTGTTCTGCTTGTGTGCCGCTTGTCTTCTGCTTGTGTTCTGCTTGTGTTCTGCTTGTGTGCTGCTTGTCTTTTGCTTGTGTTCTGCTTGTGTGCTGCTTGTGTTCTTCTTGTGTGCTGCTTGTGAGCTGCTTGTGTTCTGCTTGTGTGCTGCTTGTCTTTTGCTTGTGTTCTGCTTGTATGCCGCTTGTCTTCTGCTTGTGTGCTGCTTGTGTTCTGCTTGTGTGCCGCTTGTGTGCCACTTGTGTCTTGCTTGTATGCTGCTTGTCTTCTGCTTGTGTTCTTCTTGTGTGCCGCTTGTCTTCTGCTTGTCTTCTGCTTGTGTGCTGCTTGTGTGCTGCTTGTTTTTTGCTTGTGTTCTGCTTGTGTGCTGCTTGTCTTCTGCTTGTGTTCTGCTTGTGTTCTTCTTGTGTGCCGCTTGTGTGCCACTTGTGTGCTGCTTGTGTTCTGCTGGTGTGCCGCTTGTCTTCTGCTTGTATGCTGCTTGTGTGCTGCTTGTCTTCTGCTTGTGTTCTGCTTGTGTGCTGCTTGTGTGCCGCTTGAATTCTGCTATTATGCCGCTTGTGTGCAGCTTGTCTTCTGCTTGTATGACGCTTGTGTGCTGCTTGTCTTCTGCTTGTATGCTGCTTGTGTGCCACTTGTCTTCTGCTTGTGTGCTGCTTGTGTGCTGCTTGTCTATTGCTTGTGTTCTGCTTGTGTTCTGCTTGTCTTCTGCTTGTGTTCTGCTTGTGTGCTGCTTGTGTGCCGCTTGTCTTCTGCTTTTATGCCGCTTGTGTGCTGCTTGTTCTTCTGCTTGTATGCAGCTTGTGTGCCGCTTGTCTTCTGCTTGTGTGCCACTTGTCTTCTGCTTGTCTTCTGCTTGTCTTCTGCTTGTGTGCCGCTTGTGTGCTGCTTGTCTTCTGCTTGTCTTCTGCTTGTCTTCAGCTTGTGTGCTGCTTGTGTGCTACTTGTGTGCCGCTTGTGTGCCGCTTGTCTTCTGCTTGTGTTCTGCTTGTCTTCTGCTTGTGTTCTGCTTGTGTGCCGCTTGTCTTCTGCTTGTGTTCTGCTTGTCTTCTGCTTGTGTTCTGCTTGTGTTCTGCTTGTGTGCCGCTTGTGTGCCACTTGTGTGCTGCTTGTGTTCTGCTTGTGTTCTGCTTGTGTTCTGCTTGTGGGCTGCTTGTCTTCTGCTTGTGTTCTGCTTGTGTTCTGCTTGTGTGCTGCTTGTCTTCTGCTTGTCTTCTGCTTGTGTTCTGCTTGTGTGCTGCTTGTCTTCTGCTTGTGTGCCGCTTGTGTGCCGCTTGTGTCCTGATTGTATGCTGCTTGTCTTCAGCTTGTGTGCCGCTTGTGTGCTGCTTGTGTGCCGCTTGTGTGCTGCTTGTGTGCCGCTTGTCTTCTGCTTGTGTGCCGCTTGTGTGCTGTTTGTGTGACACTTGTGTCCTGCTTGTATGCTGCTTGTCTTCAGCTTGTCATCTGCTTGTCTTCTGCTTATGTGCCGCTTGTCTTCTGCTTGTGTTCTGCTTGTGTGCCGCTTGTCTTCTGCTTGTGTGCTGCTTGTGTTCTGCTTGTGTGCTGCTTGTGTGCTGCTTGTGTGCTGCTTGTCTTCTGCTTGTGTTCTGCTTGTGTGCCACTTGTGTGCTGCTTGTGTGCTGCTTGTGTTCTGCTTGTGTTCTGCTTGTGTGCTGCTTGTCTTCTGCTTGTGTTCTGCTTGTGTTCTGCTTGTGTGCCGCTTGTGTGCCACTTGTGTGCTGCTTGTGTGCTGCTTGTGTTCTGCTTGTGTGCTGCTTGTCTTCTACTTATGTTCTGCTTGTGTTCTGCTTGTGTGCTGCTTGTCTTCTGCTTGTGTGCTGCTTGTGTTCTGCTTGTGTGCCACTTGTGTGCCACTTGTGTGCCACTTGTGTGCTGCTTGTGTTCTGCTTGTGTTCTGCTTGTGGGCTGCTTGTGGGCTGCTTGTCTTCTGCTTGTCTTCTGCTTGTGTTCTGCTTGTGTGCTGCTTGTCTTCTGCTTGTCTTCTCCTTGTGTTCTGCTTGTGTGCTGCTTGTCTTCTGCTTGTGTTCTGCTTGTGTGCCGCTTGTGTGCTGCTTGTGTGCTGCTTGTCTTCTGCTTGTGTTCTGCTTGTGTTCTGCTTGTGTACCACTTGTGTTCTGCTTGTGTGCTGCTTGTCTTCTGCTTGTGTTCTGCTTGTGTTCTGCTTGTGTGCCGCTTGTGAGCTGCTTGTGTGCTGCTTGTCTTCTGCTTGTGTTCTGCTTGTGTTCTGCTTGTGTGCCACTTGTGTGCTGCTTGTCTTCTGATTGTGTGCTGCTTGTCTTCTGCTTGTGTTCTGCTTGTCTTCTGCTAGTGTGCTGCTTGTGTGCCGCTTGTGTGCCGCTTGTGTGCTGCTTGTGTGCTGCTTGTCTTCTGCTTGTCTTCTGCTTGTGTTCTGCTTGTCTTCTGCTTGTGTTCTGTTTGTCTTCTGCTTGTCTTCTGCTAGTGTGCTGCTTGTGTGCCGCTTGTGTGCCGCTTGTGTGCTGCTTGTCTTCTGCTTGTGTTCTGCTTGTCTTCTGCTTGTCTTCTGCTTGTGTTCTGCTTGTCTTCTGCTAGTGTGCTGCTTGTGTGCCGATTGTGTGCTGCTTGTGTGCTGCTTGTCTTCTGCTTGTCTTCTGCTTGTGTGCTGCTTGTGTGCTGCTTATCTTCTGCTTGTGTTCTGCTTGTGTTCTGTTTGTCTTCTGCTTGTCTTCTGCTAGTGTGCTGCTTGTGTGCCGCTTGTGTGCCGCTTGTGTGCTGCTTGTCTTCTGCTTGTGTTCTGCTTGTCTTCTGCTTGTCTTCTGCTTGTGTTCTGCTTGTGTTCTGCTAGTGTGCTGCTTGTGTGCCGCTTGTTTGCTGCTTGTGTGCTGCTTGTCTTCTGCTTGTCTTCTGCTTGTGTGCTGCTTGTGTGCTGCTTGTCTTCTGCTTGTGTTCTGCTTGTGTTCTGCTTGTCTTCTGCTTGTCTTCTGCTAGTGTGCTGCTTGTGTGCCGCTTGTGTGCCGCTTGTGTGCTGCTTGTGTGCTGCTTGTCTTCTGCTTGTGTTCTGCTTGTCTTTTGCTTGTCTTCTGCTAGTGAGCCGCTTGTGAGTCGCTTGTGTGCTGCTTGTGTGCTGCTTGTGTTCTGCTTGTGTTCTGCTTGTGTGCCGCTTGTGTGCTGCTATTGTTCTGCTTGTCTTCTGCTTGTCTTCTGCTAGTGTGCTGCTTGTGTGCCGCTTGTGTGCTGCTTGTGTGCTGCTTGTCTTCTGCTTGTCTTCTGCTTGTGTGCTGCTTGTGTGCTGCTTGTCTTCTGCTTGTGTTCTGCTTGTGTTCTGCTTGTCTTCTGCTTGTCTTCTGCTAGTGTGCTGCTTGTGTGCCGCTTGTGTGCCGCTTGTGTGCTGCTTGTGTGCTGCTTGTCTTCTGCTTGTGTTCTGCTTGTCTTCTGCTTGTCTTCTGCTAGTGAGCCGCTTGTGTGTCGCTTGTGTGCTGCTTGTCTTCTGCTTCTGTTCTGCTTGTGTTCTGCTTGTGTGCCACTTGTGTTCTGCTTGTGTGCTGCTTGTCTTCTGCTTGTGTGCTGCTTGTCTTCTGCTTGTGTTCTGCTTGTCTTCTGCTTGTCTTCTGCTAGTGTGCTGCTTGTGTGCCGCTTGTGTGCCGCTTGTGTGCTGCTTGTGTGCTGCTTGTGTGCTGCTTGTCTTCTGCTTGTATGCGGCTTGTGTGCTGCTTGTCTTCTGCTTGTATGCGGCTTGTGTGCCGCTTGTCTTCTGCTTGTGTGCTGCTTGTCTTCTGCTTGTGTGCCGCTTGTGTGCTGCTTGTCTTCTCCTTGTCTTCTGCTTGTGTGCCGCTTGTGTGCCACTTGTGTGCTGCTTGTGTTCTGCTTGTGTTCTGCTTGTGTTCTGCTTGTGGGCTGCTTGTCTTCTGCTTGTGTTCTGCTTGTGTTCTGCTTGTGTGCTGCTTGTCTTCTGCTTGTCTTCTGCTTGTGTTCTGCTTGTGTGCTGCTTGTCTTCTGCTTGTGTGCCGCTTGTGTGCCGCTTGTGTCCTGATTGTATGCTGCTTGTCTTCAGCTTGTGTGCCGCTTGTGTGCTGCTTGTGTGCCGCTTGTCTTCTGCTTGTGTGCCGCTTGTGTGCTGTTTGTGTGACACTTGTGTCCTGCTTGTATGCTGCTTGTCTTCAGCTTGTCATCTGCTTGTCTTCTGCTTATGTGCCGCTTGTCTTCTGCTTGTGTTCTGCTTGTGTGCCGCTTGTCTTCTGCTTGTGTGCTGCTTGTGTTCTGCTTGTGTGCTGCTTGTGTGCTGCTTGTGTGCTGCTTGTCTTCTGCTTGTGTTCTGCTTGTGTGCCACTTGTGTGCTGCTTGTGTGCTGCTTGTGTTCTGCTTGTGTTCTGCTTGTGTGCTGCTTGTCTTCTGCTTGTGTTCTGCTTGTGTTCTGCTTGTGTGCCGCTTGTGTGCCACTTGTGTGCTGCTTGTGTGCTGCTTGTGTTCTGCTTGTGTGCTGCTTGTCTTCTACTTATGTTCTGCTTGTGTTCTGCTTGTGTGCTGCTTGTCTTCTGCTTGTGTGCTGCTTGTGTTCTGCTTGTGTGCCACTTGTGTGCCACTTGTGTGCCACTTGTGTGCTGCTTGTGTTCTGCTTGTGTTCTGCTTGTGGGCTGCTTGTGGGCTGCTTGTCTTCTGCTTGTCTTCTGCTTGTGTTCTGCTTGTGTGCTGCTTGTCTTCTGCTTGTCTTCTCCTTGTGTTCTGCTTGTGTGCTGCTTGTCTTCTGCTTGTGTTCTGCTTGTGTGCCGCTTGTGTGCTGCTTGTGTGCTGCTTGTCTTCTGCTTGTGTTCTGCTTGTGTTCTGCTTGTGTACCACTTGTGTTCTGCTTGTGTGCTGCTTGTCTTCTGCTTGTGTTCTGCTTGTGTTCTGCTTGTGTGCCGCTTGTGTGCTGCTTGTGTGCTGCTTGTCTTCTGCTTGTGTTCTGCTTGTGTTCTGCTTGTGTGCCACTTGTGTGCTGCTTGTCTTCTGCTTGTGTGCTGCTTGTCTTCTGCTTGTGTTCTGCTTGTCTTCTGCTAGTGTGCTGCTTGTGTGCCGCTTGTGTGCCGCTTGTGTGCTGCTTGTGTGCTGCTTGTCTTCTGCTTGTCTTCTGCTTGTGTTCTGCTTGTCTTCTGCTTGTGTTCTGTTTGTCTTCTGCTTGTCTTCTGCTAGTGTGCTGCTTGTGTGCCGCTTGTGTGCCGCTTGTGTGCTGCTTGTCTTCTGCTTGTGTTCTGCTTGTCTTCTGCTTGTCTTCTGCTTGTGTTCTGCTTGTCTTCTGCTAGTGTGCTGCTTGTGTGCCGCTTGTGTGCTGCTTGTGTGCTGCTTGTCTTCTGCTTGTCTTCTGCTTGTGTGCTGCTTGTGTGCTGCTTGTCTTCTGCTTGTGTTCTGCTTGTGTTCTGCTTGTCTTCTGCTTGTCCTCTGCTAGTGTGCTGCTTGTGTGCCGCTTGTGTGCCGCTTGTGTGCTGCTTGTCTTCTGCTTGTGTTCTGCTTGTCTTCTGCTTGTCTTCTGCTTGTGTTCTGCTTGTCTTCTGCTAGTGTGCTGCTTGTGTGCCGCTTGTGTGCTGCTTGTGTGCTGCTTGTCTTCTGATTGTCTTCTGCTTGTGTGCTGCTTGTGTGCTGCTTGTCTTCTGCTTGTGTTCTGCTTGTGTTCTGCTTGTCTTCTGCTTGTCTTCTGCTAGTGTGCTGCTTGTGTGCCGCTTGTGTGCCGCTTGTGTGCTGCTTGTGTGCTGCTTGTCTTCTGCTTGTGTTCTGCTTGTCTTCTGCTTGTCTTCTGCTAGTGAGCCGCTTGTGTGTCGCTTGTGTGCTGCTTGTGTGCTGCTTGTGTTCTGCTTGTGTTCTGCTTGTGTGCCGCTTGTGTGCTGCTAGTGTTCTGCTTGTCTTCTGCTTGTCTTCTGCTTGTGTTCTGCTTGTCTTCTGCTAGTGTGCTGCTTGTGTGCCGCTTGTGTGCTGCTTGTGTGCTGCTTGTCTTCTGCTTGTCTTCTGCTTGTGTGCTGCTTGTGTGCTGCTTGTCTTCTGCTTGTGTTCTGCTTGTGTTCTGCTTGTCTTCTGCTTGTCCTCTGCTAGTGTGCTGCTTGTGTGCCGCTTGTGTGCCGCTTGTGTGCTGCTTGTCTTCTGCTTGTGTTCTGCTTGTCTTCTGCTTGTCTTCTGCTTGTGTTCTGCTTGTCTTCTGCTAGTGTGCTGCTTGTGTGCCGCTTGTGTGCTGCTTGTGTGCTGCTTGTCTTCTGATTGTCTTCTGCTTGTGTGCTGCTTGTGTGCTGCTTGTCTTCTGCTTGTGTTCTGCTTGTGTTCTGCTTGTCTTCTGCTTGTCTTCTGCTAGTGTGCTGCTTGTGTGCCGCTTGTGTGCCGCTTGTGTGCTGCTTGTGTGCTGCTTGTCTTCTGCTTGTGTTCTGCTTGTCTTCTGCTTGTCTTCTGCTAGTGAGCCGCTTGTGTGTCGCTTGTGTGCTGCTTGTGTGCTGCTTGTGTTCTGCTTGTGTTCTGCTTGTGTGCCGCTTGTGTGCTGCTAGTGTTCTGCTTGTCTTCTGCTTGTCTTCTGCTAGTGTGCTGCTTGTGTGCCGCTTGTGTGCTGCTTGTGTGCTGCTTGTCTTCTGCTTGTCTTCTGCTTGTGTGCTGCTTGTGTGCTGCTTGTCTTCTGCTTGTGTTCTGCTTGTGTTCTGCTTGTCTTCTGCTTGTCTTCTGCTAGTGTGCTGCTTGTGTGCCGCTTGTGTGCCGCTTGTGTGCTGCTTGTGTGCTGCATGTCTTCTGCTTGTGTTCTGCTTGTCTTCTGCTTGTCTTCTGCTAGTGAGCCGCTTGTGTGTCGCTTGTGTGCTGCTTGTCTTCTGCTTCTGTTCTGCTTGTGTTCTGCTTGTGTGCCACTTGTATTCTGCTTGTGTGCTGCTTGTCTTCTGCTTGTGTGCTGCTTGTCTTCTGCTTGTGTTCTGCTTGTCTTCTGCTTGTCTTCTGCTAGTGTGCTGCTTGTGTGCCGCTTGTGTGCCGCTTGTGTGCTGCTTGTGTGCTGCTTGTGTGCTGCTTGTCTTCTGCTTGTATGCGGCTTGTGTGCTGCTTGTCTTCTGCTTGTATGCGGCTTGTGTGCCGCTTGTCTTCTGCTTGTGTGCTGCTTGTCTTCTGCTTGTGTGCCGCTTGTGTGCTGCTTGTCTTCTCCTTGTCTTCTGCTTGTGTGCCGCTTGTGTGCTGCTTGTCTTGTGCTTGTCTTCTGCTTGTGTGCTGCTTGTTTGCCGCTTGTGTACCGCTTGTCTTCTGCTTGTGTTCTGCTTGTCTTCTGCTTGTGTTCTGCTTGTGTGCCGCTTGTGTTCTGCTTGTGTGCCGCTTGTCTTCTGCTTGTGTGCCGCTTGTGTGCTGCTTGTGTGCCGCTTGTGTCCTGCTTGTATGCTGCTTGTCTTCTGCTTGTGTGCCGCTTGTGTTCCGCTTGTGTGCCGCTTGAGTGCTGCTTGTGTGCCGCTTGTCTTCTGCTTGTGTTCTGCTTATGTGCCGCTTGTGTGCGGCTTGTGTGCTGCTTGTCTTCTGCTTGTGTTCTGCTTGTCTTCTGCTTGTGTTCTGCTTGTGTTCTGCTTGTGTTCTGCTTGTGTGCCGCTTGTGTGCTGCTTGTGTGCTGCTTGTCTTCTGCTTGTGTTCTGCTTATGTGCCGCTTGTGTGCTGCTTGTGTGCTGCTTGTCTTCTGCTTGTGTTCTGCTTGTGTGCTGCTTGTCTTCCGCTTGTGTTCTGTTTCTGTTCTGCTTTTGTGCCGCTTGTATGCTGCTTGTGTGCTGCTTGTGTTCTGCTTGTGTTCTGCTTGTATGCCACTTGTGTGCTGCTTGTGTGCTGCTTGTCTTCTGCTTGTGTGCTGCTTGTCTTCTGCTTGTGTGCTGCTTGTGTGCTGCTTGTGTTCTGCTTGTGTGCTGCTTGTCTTCTGCTTGTGTGCTGCTTGTGTGCTGCTTGTCTTCTGCTTGTGTTCTGCTTGTCTTCTGCTAGTGTGCTGCTTGTGTGCTGCTTGTGTGCCGTTTGTGTGCCGCTTGTGTGCTGCTTGTGTGCTGCTTGTGTGCTGCTTGTCTTCTGCTTGTGTGCTGCTTGTCTTCTGCTTGTGTTCTGCTTGTGTCCTGCTTGTGTGCTGCTTGTGTGCTGCTTGTCTTCTGCTTGTCTTCTGCTTGTGTTCTGCTTGTGTGCTGCTTGTCTTCTGCTTGTGTTCTGCTTGTGTTCTGCTTGTGTGCCTCTTGTGTGCTGCTTGTGTGCTGCTTGTCTTCTGCTTGTGTTCTGCTTATGTGCCGCTTGTGTTCGGCTTGTGTGCTGCTTGTCTTCTGCTTGTGTTCTGCTTGTGTGCTGCTTGTCTTCCGCTTGTGTTCTGTTTCTGTTCTGCTTGTGTGCCGCTTGTATGCTGCTTGTGTTCTGCTTGTGTTCTGCTTGTATGCCACTTGCGTGCTGCTTGTCTTCTGCTTGTGTGCTGCTTGTCTTCTGTTTGTGTTCTGCTTGTCTTCTGCTTGTCTTCTGCTAGTGTGCTGCTTGTGTGCCGCTTGTGTGCCGCTTGTGTGCTGCTTGTGTGCTGCTTGTCTTCTGCTTGTGTTCTGCTTGACTTCTGCTTGTCTTCTGCTTGTGTGCTGCTTGTCTTCTGCTAATGTGCTGCTTGTGAGCCGCTTGTGTGCTGCTTGTGTGCTGTTTGTCTTCTGCTTGTGTTCTGCTTGTCTTCTGCTTGTCTTCTGCTAGTGTGCTGCTTGTGTGCCGCTTGTGTGCCGCTTGTGTGCTGCTTGTGTTCTGCTTGTGTTCTGCTTGTGTGCCGCTTGTGTGCTGCTTGTGTTCTGCTTGTGTTCTGCTTGTGTTCTGCTAGTGTGCCGCTTGTGTGCCGCTTGTGTGCTGCTTGTGTGCTGCTTGTCTTCTGCTTGTGTTCTGCTTGTCTTCTGCTAGTGTGCCGCTTGTGTGCCGCTTGTTTGCTGCTTGTGTTCTGCTTGTGTTCTGTTTGTGTGCTGCTTGTGTGCTGCTTGTGTGCTGCTTGTCTTCTGCTTGTGTTCTGCTTGTCTTCTGCTAGTGTGCTGCTTGTGTGCTGCTTGTGTGCAGCTTGTGTGCCGCTTGTGTGCTGCTTGTGTGCTGCTTGTGTGCTGCTTGTGTACTGCTTGTGTTCTGCTTGTGTGCCGTTTGTGTGCCGCTTGTGTGCTGCTTGTGTGCTGCTTGTGTTCTGCTTGTGTTCTGCTTGTGTGCTGCTTGTGTGCTGCTTGTCTTCTGCTTGTGTTCTGCTTGTCTTCTGCTTGTCTTCTGCTAGTGTGCTTTCTTGTGTGCTGCTTGTGTGCTGCTTGTGTTCTGCTTGTGTTCTGCTTGTCTTCTGCTAGTGTGCTGCTTATGTGGTGCTTGTGTGCTGCTTGTGTGCTGCTTGTCTTCTGCTTGTCTTCTGCTTGTCTTCTGCTTGTGTTCTGTTTGTCTTCTGCTTGTCTTCTGCTAGTGTGCTGCTTGTGTGCCGCTTGTGTGCCGCTTGTGTGCTGCTTGTCTTCTGCTTGTGTTCTGCTTGTCTTCTGCTTGTCTTCTGCTTGTGTTCTGCTTGTCTTCTGCTAGTGTGCTGCTTGTGTGCCGCTTGTGTGCTGCTTGTGTGCTGCTTGTCTTCTGCTTGTCTTCTGCTTGTGTGCTGCTTGTGTGCTGCTTGTCTTCTGCTTGTGTTCTGCTTGTGTTCTGCTTGTCTTCTGCTTGTCTTCTGCTAGTGTGCTGCTTGTGTGCCGCTTGTGTGCCGCTTGTGTGCTGCTTGTGTGCTGCTTGTCTTCTGCTTGTGTTCTGCTTGTCTTCTGCTTGTCTTCTGCTAGTGAGCCGCTTGTGTGTCGCTTGTGTGCTGCTTGTGTGCTGCTTGTGTTCTGCTTGTGTTCTGCTTGTGTGCCGCTTGTGTGCTGCTAGTGTTCTGCTTGTCTTCTGCTTGTCTTCTGCTAGTGTGCTGCTTGTGTGCCGCTTGTGTGCTGCTTGTGTGCTGCTTGTCTTCTGCTTGTCTTCTGCTTGTGTGCTGCTTGTGTGCTGCTTGTCTTCTGCTTGTGTTCTGCTTGTGTTCTGCTTGTCTTCTGCTTGTCTTCTGCTAGTGTGCTGCTTGTGTGCCGCTTGTGTGCCGCTTGTGTGCTGCTTGTGTGCTGCTTGTCTTCTGCTTGTGTTCTGCTTGTCTTCTGCTTGTCTTCTGCTAGTGAGCCGCTTGTGTGTCGCTTGTGTGCTGCTTGTCTTCTGCTTCTGTTCTGCTTGTGTTCTGCTTGTGTGCCACTTGTGTTCTGCTTGTGTGCTGCTTGTCTTCTGCTTGTGTGCTGCTTGTCTTCTGCTTGTGTTCTGCTTGTCTTCTGCTTGTCTTCTGCTAGTGTGCTGCTTGTGTGCCGCTTGTGTGCCGCTTGTGTGCTGCTTGTGTGCTGCTTGTGTTCTGCTTGTCTTCTGCTTGTATGCGGCTTGTGTGCTGCTTGTCTTCTGCTTGTATGCGGCTTGTGTGCCGCTTGTCTTCTGCTTGTGTGCTGCTTGTCTTCTGCTTGTGTGCCGCTTGTGTGCTGCTTGTCTTCTCCTTGTCTTCTGCTTGTGTGCCGCTTGTGTGCTGCTTGTCTTGTGCTTGTCTTCTGCTTGTGTGCTGCTTGTTTGCCGCTTGTGTACCGCTTGTCTTCTGCTTGTGTTCTGCTTGTGTTCTGCTTGTGTTCTGCTTGTGTGCCGCTTGTGTTCTGCTTGTGTGCCGCTTGTCTTCTGCTTGTGTGCCGCTTGTGTGCTGCTTGTGTGCCGCTTGTGTCCTGCTTGTATGCTGCTTGTCTTCTGCTTGTGTGCCGCTTGTGTTCCGCTTGTGTGCCGCTTGTGTGCTGCTTGTGTGCCGCTTGTCTTCTGCTTGTGTTCTGCTTATGTGCCGCTTGTGTGCGGCTTGTGTGCTGCTTGTCTTCTGCTTGCGTTCTGCTTGTCTTCTGCTTGTGTTCTGCTTGTGTTCTGCTTGTGTGCCGCTTGTGTGCTGCTTGTGTGCTGCTTGTCTTCTGCTTGTGTTCTGCTTATGTGCCGCTTGTGTGCTGCTTGTGTGCTGCTTGTCTTCTGCTTGTGTTCTGCTTGTGTGCTGCTTGTCTTCCGCTTGTGTTCTGTTTCTGTTCTGCTTGTGTGCCGCTTGTATGCTGCTTGTGTGCTGCTTGTGTTCTGCTTGTGTTCTGCTTGTATGCCACTTGTGTGCTGCTTGTGTGCTGCTTGTCTTCTGCTTGTGTGCTGCTTGTCTTCTGCTTGTGTGCTGCTTGTGTGCTGCTTGTTTTCTGCTTGTGTGCTGCTTGTCTTCTGCTTGTGTGCTGCTTGTGTGCTGCTTGTCTTCTGCTTGTGTTCTGCTTGTCTTCTGCTAGTGTGCTGCTTGTGTGCTGCTTGTGTGCCATTTGTGTGCCGCTTGTGTGCTGCTTGTGTGCTGCTTGTGTGCTGCTTGTCTTCTGCTTGTGTGCTGCTTGTCTTCTGCTTGTGTTCTGCTTGTGTCCTGCTTGTGTGCTGCTTGTGTGCTGCTTGTCTTCTGCTTGTCTTCTGCTTGTGTTCTGCTTGTGTGCTGCTTGTCTTCTGCTTGTGTTCTGCTTGTGTTCTGCTTGTGTGCCTCTTGTGTGCTGCTTGTGTGCTGCTTGTCTTCTGCTTGTGTTCTGCTTATGTGCCGCTTGTGTGCGGCTTGTGTGCTGCTTGTCTTCTGCTTGTGTTCTGCTTGTGTGCTGCTTGTCTTCCGCTTGTGTTCTGTTTCTGTTCTGCTTGTGTGCCGCTTGTATGCTGCTTGTGTTCTGCTTGTGTTCTGCTTGTATGCCACTTGCGTGCTGCTTGTCTTCTGCTTGTGTGCTGCTTGTCTTCTGTTTGTGTTCTGCTTGTCTTCTGCTTGTCTTCTGCTAGTGTGCTGCTTGTGTGCCGCTTGTGTGCCGCTTGTGTGCTGCTTGTGTGCTGCTTGTCTTCTGCTTGTGTTCTGCTTGACTTCTGCTTGTCTTCTGCTTGTGTGCTGCTTGTCTTCTGCTAGTGTGCTGCTTGTGAGCCGCTTGTGTGCTGCTTGTGTGCTGCTTGTCTTCTGCTTGTGTTCTGCTTGTCTTCTGCTTGTCTTCTGCTAGTGTGCTGCTTGTGTGCCGCTTGTGTGCCGCTTGTGTGCCGCTTGTGTGCTGCTTGTGTTCTGCTTGTGTTCTGCTTGTGTGCCGCTTGTGTGCTGCTTGTGTTCTGCTTGTGTTCTGCTTGTCTTCTGCTAGTGTGCCGCTTGTGTGCCGCTTGTGTGCTGCTTGTGTGCTGCTTGTCTTCTGCTTGTGTTCTGCTTGTCTTCTGCTAGTGTGCCGCTTGTGTGCCGCTTGTTTGCTGCTTGTGTTCTGCTTGTGTTCTGTTTGTGTGCTGCTTGTGTGCTGCTTGTGTGCTGCTTGTCTTCTGCTTGTGTTCTGCTTGTCTTCTGCTAGTGTGCTGCTTGTGTGCTGCTTGTGTGCAGCTTGTGTGCCGCTTGTGTGCTGCTTGTGTGCTGCTTGTGTACTGCTTGTCTTCTGCTTGTGTGCTGCTTGTCTTCTGCTTGCGTGCTGCTTGTGTTCTGCTTGTGTGCCGTTTGTGTGCCGCTTGTGTGCTGCTTGTGTGCTGCTTGTGTTCTGCTTGTGTTCTGCTTGTGTGCTGCTTGTGTGCTGCTTGTCTTCTGCTTGTGTTCTGCTTGTCTTCTGCTTGTCTTCTGCTAGTGTGCTTTCTTGTGTGCTGCTTGTGTGCTGCTTGTGTTCTGCTTGTGTTCTGCTTGTCTTCTGCTAGTGTGCTGCTTATGTGGTGCTTGTGTGCTGCTTGTGTGCTGCTTGTCTTCTGCTTGTCTTCTGCTTGTGTTCTGCTTGTCTTCTGCTTGTGTTCTGTTTGTCTTCTGCTTGTCTTCTGCTAGTGTGCTGCTTGTGTGCCGCTTGTGTGCCGCTTGTGTGCTGCTTGTCTTCTGCTTGTGTTCTGCTTGTCTTCTGCTTGTCTTCTGCTTGTGTTCTGCTTGTCTTCTGCTAGTGTGCTGCTTGTGTGCCGCTTGTGTGCTGCTTGTGTGCTGCTTTTCTTCTGCTTGTCTTCTGCTTGTGTGCTGCTTGTGTGCTGCTTGTCTTCTGCTTGTGTTCTGCTTGTGTTCTGCTTGTCTTCTGCTTGTCTTCTGCTAGTGTGCTGCTTGTGTGCCGCTTGTGTGCCGCTTGTGTGCTGCTTGTGTGCTGCTTGTCTTCTGCTTGTGTTCTGCTTGTCTTCTGCTTGTCTTCTGCTAGTGAGCCGCTTGTGTGTCGCTTGTGTGCTGCTTGTGTGCTGCTTGTGTTCTGCTTGTGTTCTGCTTGTGTGCCGCTTGTGTGCTGCTAGTGTTCTGCTTGTCTTCTGCTTGTCTTCTGCTAGTTTGCTGCTTGTGTGCCGCTTGTGTGCTGCTTGTGTGCTGCTTGTCTTCTGCTTGTCTTCTGCTTGTGTGCTGCTTGTGTGCTGCTTGTCTTCTGCTTGTGTTCTGCTTGTGTTCTGCTTGTCTTCTGCTTGTCTTCTGCTAGTGTGCTGCTTGTGTGCCGCTTGTGTGCCGCTTGTGTGCTGCTTGTGTGCTGCTTGTCTTCTGCTTGTGTTCTGCTTGTCTTCTGCTTGTCTTCTGCTAGTGAGCCGCTTGTGTGTCGCTTGTGTGCTGCTTGTCTTCTGCTTCTGTTCTGCTTGTGTTCTGCTTGTGTGCCACTTGTGTTCTGCTTGTGTGCTGCTTGTCTTCTGCTTGTGTGCTGCTTGTCTTCTGCTTGTGTTCTGCTTGTCTTCTGCTTGTCTTCTGCTAGTGTGCTGCTTGTGTGCCGCTTGTGTGCCGCTTGTGTGCTGCTTGTGTGCTGCTTGTGTGCTGCTTGTCTTCTGCTTGTATGCGGCTTGTGTGCTGCTTGTCTTCTGCTTGTATGCGGCTTGTGTGCCGCTTGTCTTCTGCTTGTGTGCTGCTTGTCTTCTGCTTGTGTGCCGCTTGTGTGCTGCTTGTCTTCTCCTTGTCTTCTGCTTGTGTGCCGCTTGTGTGCTGCTTGTCTTGTGCTTGTCTTCTGCTTGTGTGCTGCTTGTTTGCCGCTTGTGTACCGCTTGTCTTCTGCTTGTGTTCTGCTTGTCTTCTGCTTGTGTTCTGCTTGTGTGCCGCTTGTGTTCTGCTTGTGTGCCGCTTGTCTTCTGCTTGTGTGCCGCTTGTGTGCTGCTTGTGTGCCGCTTGTGTCCTGCTTGTATGCTGCTTGTCTTCTGCTTGTGTGCCGCTTGTGTTCCGCTTGTGTGCCGCTTGTGTGCTGCTTGTGTGCCGCTTGTCTTCTGCTTGTGTTCTGCTTATGTGCCGCTTGTGTGCGGCTTGTGTGCTGCTTGTCTTCTGCTTGTGATCTGCTTGTCTTCTGCTTGTGTTCTGCTTGTGTTCTGCTTGTGTGCCGCTTGTGTGCTGCTTGTGTGCTGCTTGTCTTCTGCTTGTGTTCTGCTTATGTGCCGCTTGTGTGCTGCTTGTGTGCTGCTTGTCTTCTGCTTGTGTTCTGCTTGTGTGCTGCTTGTCTTCCGCTTGTGTTCTGTTTCTGTTCTGCTTGTGTGCCGCTTGTATGCTGCTTGTGTGCTGCTTGTGTTCTGCTTGTGTTCTGCTTGTATGCCACTTGTGTGCTGCTTGTGTGCTGCTTGTCTTCTGCTTGTGTGCTGCTTGTCTTCTGCTTGTGTGCTGCTTGTGTGCTGCTTGTGTTCTGCTTGTGTGCTGCTTGTCTTCTGCTTGTGTTCTGCTTGTGTGCTGCTTGTCTTCTGCTTGTGTTCTGCTTGTCTTCTGCTAGTGTGCTGCTTGTGTGCTGCTTGTGTGCCGTTTGTGTGCCGCTTGTGTGCTGCTTGTGTGCTGCTTGTGTGCTGCTTGTCTTCTGCTTGTGTGCTGCTTGTCTTCTGCTTGTGTTCTGCTTGTGTCCTGCTTGTGTGCTGCTTGTGTGCTGCTTGTCTTCTGCTTGTCTTCTGCTTGTGTTCTGCTTGTGTGCTGCTTGTCTTCTGCTTGTGTTCTGCTTGTGTTCTGCTTGTGTGCCTCTTGTGTGCTGCTTGTGTGCTGCTTGTCTTCTGCTTGTGTTCTGCTTATGTGCCACTTGTGTGCGGCTTGTGTGCTGCTTGTCTTCTGCTTGTGTTCTGCTTGTGTGCTGCTTGTCTTCCGCTTGTGTTCTGTTTCTGTTCTGCTTGTGTGCCGCTTGTATGCTGCTTGTGTGCTGCTTGTGTTCTGCTTGTGTTCTGCTTGTATGCCACTTGCGTGCTGCTTGTCTTCTGCTTGTGTGCTGCTTGTCTTCTGTTTGTGTTCTGCTTGTCTTCTGCTTGTCTTCTGCTAGTGTGCTGCTTGTGTGCCGCTTGTGTGCCGCTTGTGTGCTGCTTTTGTGCTGCTTGTCTTCTGCTTGTGTTCTGCTTGACTTCTGCTTGTCTTCTGCTTGTGTGCTGCTTGTCTTCTGCTAGTGTGCTGCTTGTGAGCCGCTTGTGTGCTGCTTGTGTGCTGCTTGTCTTCTGCTTGTGTTCTGCTTGTCTTCTGCTTGTCTTCTGCTAGTGTGCTGCTTGTGTGCCGCTTGTGTGCCGCTTGTGTGCCGCTTGTGTGCTGCTTGTGTTCTACTTGTGTTCTGCTTGTGTGCCGCTTGTGTGCTGCTTGTGTTCTGCTTGTGTTCTGCTTGTCTTCTGCTAGTGTGCCGCTTGTGTGCCGCTTGTGTGCTGCTTGTGTGCTGCTTGTCTTCTGCTTGTGTTCTGCTTGTCTTCTGCTAGTGTGCCGCTTGTGTGCCGCTTGTTTGCTGCTTGTGTTCTGCTTGTGTTCTGTTTGTGTGCTGCTTGTGTGCTGCTTGTGTGCTGCTTGTCTTCTGCTTGTGTTCTGCTTGTCTTCTGCTAGTGTGCTGCTTGTGTGCTGCTTGTGTGCAGCTTGTGTGCCGCTTGTGTGCTGCTTGTGTGCTGCTTGTGTACTGCTTGTCTTCTGCTTGTGTGCTGCTTGTCTTCTGCTTGCGTGCTGCTTGTGTTCTGCTTGTGTGCCGTTTGTGTGCCGCTTGTGTGCTGCTTGTGTGCTGCTTGTGTTCTGCTTGTGTTCTGCTTGTGTGCTGCTTGTGTGCTGCTTGTCTTCTGCTTGTGTTCTGCTTGTCTTCTGCTTGTCTTCTGCTAGTGTGCTTTCTTGTGTGCTGCTTGTGTGCTGCTTGTGTTCTGCTTGTGTTCTGCTTGTCTTCTGCTAGTGTGCTGCTTATGTGGTGCTTGTGTGCTGCTTGTGTGCTGCTTGTCTTCTGCTTGTCTTCTGCTTGTGTTCTGCTTGTCTTCTGCTTGTGTTCTGTTTGTCTTCTGCTTGTCTTCTGCTAGTGTGCTGCTTGTGTGCCGCTTGTGTGCCGCTTGTGTGCTGCTTGTCTTCTGCTTGTGTTCTGCTTGTCTTCTGCTTGTCTTCTGCTTGTGTTCTGCTTGTCTTCTGCTAGTGTGCTGCTTGTGTGCCGCTTGTGTGCTGCTTGTGTGCTGCTTGTCTTCTGCTTGTCTTCTGCTTGTGTGCTGCTTGTGTGCTGCTTGTCTTCTGCTTGTGTTCTGCTTGTCTTCTGCTAGTGTGCTGCTTGTGTGCCGCTTGTGTGCCGCTTGTGTGCTGCTTGTCTTCTGCTTGTGTTCTGCTTGTCTTCTGCTTGTGTTCTGCTTGTCTTCTGCTAGTGTGCTGCTTGTGTGCCGCTTGTGTGCTGCTTGTGTGCTGCTTGTCTTGTGCTTGTCTTCTGCTTGTGTGCTGCTTGTCTTCTGCTTGTGTTCTGCTTGTGTTCTGCTTGTCTTCTGCTTGTCTTCTGCTAGTGTGCTGCTTGTGTGCCGCTTGTGTGCCGCTTGTGTGCTGCTTGTGTGCTGCTTGTCTTCTGCTTGTGTTCTGCTTGTCTTCTGCTTGTCTTCTGCTAGTGAGCCGCTTGTGTGTCGCTTGTGTGCTGCTTGTGTGCTGCTTGTGTTCTGCTTGTGTTCTGCTTGTGTGCCGCTTGTGTGCTGCTAGTGTTCTGCTTGTCTTCTGCTTGTCTTCTGCTAGTGTGCTGCTTGTGTGCCGCTTGTGTGCTGCTTGTGTGCTGCTTGTCTTCTGCTTGTCTTCTGCTTGTGTGCTGCTTGTGTGCTGCTTGTCTTCTGCTTGTGTTCTGCTTGTGTTCTGCTTGTCTTCTGCTTGTCTTCTGCTAGTGTGCTGCTTGTGTGCCTCTTGTGTGCCGCTTGTGTGCTGCTTGTGTGCTGCTTGTCTTCTGCTTGTGTTCTGCTTGTCTTCTGCTTGTCTTCTGCTAGTGAGCCGCTTGTGTGTCGCTTGTGTGCTGCTTGTCTTCTGCTTCTGTTCTGCTTGTGTTCTGCTTGTGTGCCACTTGTGTTCTGCTTGTGTGCTGCTTGTCTTCTGCTTGTGTGCTGCTTGTCTTCTGCTTGTGTTCTGCTTGTCTTCTGCTTGTCTTCTGCTAGTGTGCTGCTTGTGTGCCGCTTGTGTGCCGCTTGTGTGCTGCTTGTGTGCTGCTTGTCTTCTGCTTGTATGCGGCTTGTGTGCTGCTTGTCTTCTGCTTGTATGCGGCTTGTGTGCCGCTTGTCTTCTGCTTGTGTGCTGCTTGTCTTCTGCTTGTGTGCCGCTTGTGTGCTGCTTGTCTTCTCCTTGTCTTCTGCTTGTGTGCCGCTTGTGTGCTGCTTGTCTTGTGCTTGTCTTCTGCTTGTGTGCTGCTTGTTTGCCGCTTGTGTACCGCTTGTCTTCTGCTTGTGTTCTGCTTGTCTTCTGCTTGTGTTCTGCTTGTGTGCCGCTTGTGTTCTGCTTGTGTGCCGCTTGTCTTCTGCTTGTGTGCCGCTTGTGTGCTGCTTGTGTGCCGCTTGTGTCCTGCTTGTATGCTGCTTGTCTTCTGCTTGTGTGCCGCTTGTGTTCCGCTTGTGTGCCGCTTGTGTGCTGCTTGTGTGCCGCTTGTCTTCTGCTTGTGTTCTGCTTATGTGCCGCTTGTGTGCGGCTTGTGTGCTGCTTGTCTTCTGCTTGTGTTCTGCTTGTGTTCTGCTTGTGTGCCGCTTGTGTGCTGCTTGTGTGCTGCTTGTCTTCTGCTTGTGTTCTGCTTATGTGCCGCTTGTGTGCTGCTTGTGTGCTGCTTGTCTTCTGCTTGTGTTCTGCTTGTGTGCTGCTTGTCTTCCGCTTGTGTTCTGTTTCTGTTCTGCTTGTGTGCCGCTTGTATGCTGCTTGTGTGCTGCTTGTGTTCTGCTTGTGTTCTGCTTGTATGCCACTTGTGTGCTGCTTGTGTGCTGCTTGTCTTCTGCTTGTGTGCTGCATGTCTTCTGCTTGTGTGCTGCTTGTGTGCTGCTTGTGTTCTGCTTGTGTGCTGCTTGTCTTCTGCTTGTGTTCTGCTTGTGTGCTGCTTGTCTTCTGCTTGTGTTCTGCTTGTCTTCTGCTAGTGTGCTGCTTGTGTGCTGCTTGTGTGCCGTTTGTGTGCCGCTTGTGTGCTGCTTGTGTGCTGCTTGTGTGCTGCTTGTCTTCTGCTTGTGTGCTGCTTGTCTTCTGCTTGTGTTCTGCTTGTGTCCTGCTTGTGTGCTGCTTGTGTGCTGCTTGTCTTCTGCTTGTCTTCTGCTTGTGTTCTGCTTGTGTGCTGCTTGTCTTCTGCTTGTGTTCTGCTTGTGTTCTGCTTGTGTGCCTCTTGTGTGCTGCTTGTGTGCTGCTTGTCTTCTGCTTGTGTTCTGCTTATGTGCCGCTTGTGTGCGGCTTGTGTGCTGCTTGTCTTCTGCTTGTGTTCTGCTTGTGTGCTGCTTGTCTTCCGCTTGTGTTCTGTTTCTGTTCTGCTTGTGTGCCGCTTGTATGCTGCTTGTGTGCTGCTTGTGTTCTGCTTGTGTTCTGCTTGTATGCCACGTGCGTGCTGCTTGTCTTCTGCTTGTGTGCTGCTTGTCTTCTGTTTGTGTTCTGCTTGTCTTCTGCTTGTGTTCTGCTAGTGTGCTGCTTGTGTGCCGCTTGTGTGCCGCTTGTGTGCTGCTTGTGTGCTGCTTGTCTTCTGCTTGTGTTCTGCTTGACTTCTGCTTGTCTTCTGCTTGTGTGCTGCTTGTCTTCTGCTAGTGTGCTGCTTGTGAGCCGCTTGTGTGCCGCTTGTGTGCAGCTTGTGTGCTGCTTGTGTTCTGCTTGTGTTCTGCTTGTGTGCCGCTTGTGTGCTGCTTGTGTTCTGCTTGTGTTCTGCTTGTCTTCTGCTAGTGTGCCGCTTGTGTGCTGCTTGTGTGCTGCTTGTGTGCTGCTTGTCTTCTGCTTGTGTTCTGCTTGTCTTCTGCTAGTGTGCCGCTTGTGTGCCGCTTGTTTGCTGCTTGTGTTCTGCTTGTGTTCTGTTTGTGTGCTGCTTGTGTGCTGCTTGTGTGCTGCTTGTCTTCTGCTTGTGTTCTGCTTGTCTTCTGCTAGTGTGCTGCTTGTGTGCTGCTTGTGTGCAGCTTGTGTGCCGCTTGTGTGCTGCTTGTGTGCTGCTTGTGTTCTGCTTGTCTTCTACTTGTGTGCTGCTTGTCTTCTGCTTGCGTGCTGCTTGTGTTCTGCTTGTGTGCCGTTTGTGTGCCGCTTGTGTGCTGCTTGTGTTCTGCTTGTGTTCTGCTTGTGTGCTGCTTGTGTGCTGCTTGTCTTCTGCTTGTGTTCTGCTTGTCTTCTGCTTGTCTTCTGCTAGTGTGCTTTCTTGTGTGCTGCTTGTGTGCTGCTTGTGTGCTGCTTGTGTTCTGCTTGTGTTCTGCTTGTCTTCTGCTAGTGTGCTGCTTATGTGGTGCTTGTGTGCTGCTTGTGTGCTGCTTGTCTTTTGCTTGGGTTCTGCTTGTGTACCGCTTGTCTTCTGCTTGTGTGCTGCTTGTGTTCTGCTTGTGTGTCGCTTGTGTGCCACTTGTGTCCTGCTTGTATGCCGCTTGTCTTCTGCTTGTGTTCTGCTTGTGTGCTGCTTATCTGCTGCTTGTATGCTGCTTGTCTTTTGCTTGTGTTCTTCCTGTGTGCCGTTTGTCTTCTGCTTGTCTTCTGCTTGTGTGCTGCTTGTGTGCTGCTTGTTTTTTGCTTGTGTTCTGCTTGTGTGCTGCTTGTCTTCTGCTTGTGTTCTGCTTGTGTTCTGCTTGTGTGCCGCTTGTGTGCCACTTGTGTGCTGCTTGTGTTCTGCTTGTGTGCTGCTTGTCTTTTGCTTGTGTTCTGCTTGTGTGCCGCTTGTCTTCTGCTTGTGTGCTGCTTGTGTTCTGCTTGTGTGCCGCTTGTATCCTGCTTGTATGCCGCTTGTCTTCTGCTTGTGTTCTGCTTGTGTGCTGCTTGTCTTTGCTTGTGTTGTGCTTGTGTGCCGCTTGTCTTCTGCTTGTATGCTGCTTGTGTGCCGCTTGTCTTCTGCTTGTGTCCTGCTTGTATGCCGCTTGTCTTCTGCTTGTGTTCTGCTTGTGTGCTGCTTGTCTTTTGCTTGTGTTGTGCTTGTGTGCCGCTTGTCTTCTGCTTGTATGCTGCTTGTGTGCCGCTTGTCTTCTGCTTGTGTGCTGCTTGTGTGCCGTTTGTCTTCTGCTTTTATGCCGCTTGTGTGCTGCTTGTCTTCTGCTTGTATGCCGCTTGTGTGCTGCTTGTCTTCTGCTTGTATGCTGCTTGTGTGCCACTTGTCTTCTGCTTGTGTGCTGCTTGTGTGCTGCTTGTCTATTGCTTGTGTTCTGCTTGTGTGCTGCTTGTCTTCTGCTTGTGTTCTGCTTGTGTGCTGCTTGTGTGCCGCTTGTCTTCTGCTTTTATGCCGCTTGTGTGCTGCTTGTTCTTCTGCTTGTATGCCACTTGTGTGCTGCTTGTCTTCTGCTTGTATGCGGCTTGTGTGCCGCTTGTCTTCTGCTTGTGTGCTGCTTGTCTTCTGCTTGTGTGCCGCTTGTGTGCCACTTGTCTTCTGCTTGTCTTCTGCTTGTCTTCTGCTTGTGTGCCGCTTGTGTGCTGCTTGTCTTCAGCTTGTCATCTGCTTGTCTTCTGCTTATGTGCCGCTTGTCTTCTGCTTGTGTTCTGCTTGTGTGCCGCTTGTCTTCTGCTTGTGTGCTGCTTGTGTGCTGCTTGTCTTCTGCTTGTGTGCTGCTTGTGTGCTGCTTGTCTTCTGCTTGTGTTCTGCTTGTGTGCCACTTGTGTGCTGCTCTTGTGCTGCTTGTGTTCTGCTTGTGTTCTGCTTGTGTCCTGCTTGTGTTCTGCTTGTGTTCTGCTTGTGTTCCACTTGTGTGCCGCTTGTCTTCTGCTTGTGTTCTTCTTGTGTGCTGCTTGTCTTCTGCTTGTGTTCTGCTTGTGTGCCACTTGTGTGCTGCTTGTCTTCTGCTTGTGTTCTTCTTGTGTGCTGCTTGTCTTCTGCTTGTGTTCTTCTTGTGTGCTGCTTGTATGCTGCTTGACTTCTGCTTGTGTGCTGCTTGTGTTCTGCTTGTGTCCTGCTTGTGTGCCGCTTGTCTTCTGCTTGTGTTCTTCTTGTGTGCTGCTTGTGTTCTGCTTGTGTTCTGCTTGTCTTTTGCTTGTGTTCTGCTTGTGTGCCGCTTGTCTTCTGCTTGTGTTCTTCTTGTGTGCTGCTTGTGTTCTGCTTGTGTTCTGCTTGTGTGCTGCTTGTCTTTTGCTTGTGTTCTGCTTGTGTGCCACTTGTCTTCTGCTTTTGTTCTTCGTGTGTGCTGCTTGTGTTCTGCTTGTGTTCTGCTTGTGTGCTGCTTGTCTCTTGCTTGTGTTCTGCTTGTGTGCCGCTTGTCTTCTGCTTGTGTTCTGCTTGTGTTCTGCTTGTGTGCTGCTTGTCTTTTGCTTGTGTTCTGCTTGTGTGCTGCTTGTGTTCTTCTTGTGTGCTGCTTGTGAGCTGCTTGTGTTCTGCTTGTGTGCTGCTTGTCTTTTGCTTGTGTTCTGCTTGTATGCCGCTTGTCTTCTGCTTGTGTGCTGCTTGTGTTCTGCTTGTGTGCCGCTTGTGTGCCACTTGTGTCCTGCTTGTATGCTGCTTGTCTTCTGCTTGTGTTCTTCTTGTGTGCCGCTTGTCTTCTGCTTGTCTTCTGCTTGTGTGCTGCTTGTGTGCTGCTTGTTTTTTGCTTGTGTTCTGCTTGTGTGCTGCTTGTCTTCTGCTTGTGTTCTGCTTGTGTTCTTCTTGTGTGCCGCTTGTGTGCCACTTGTGTGCTGCTTGTGTTCTGCTGGTGTGCCGCTTGTCTTCTGCTTGTATGCTGCTTGTGTGCTGTTTGTCTTCTGCTTGTGTTCTGCTTGTGTGCTGCTTGTGTGCCGCTTGAATTCTGCTATTATGCCGCTTGTGTGCAGCTTGTCTTCTGCTTGTATGCCGCTTGTGTGCTGCTTGTCTTCTGCTTGTATGCTGCTTGTGTGCCACTTGTCTTCTGCTTGTGTGCTGCTTGTGTGCTGCTTGTCTATTGCTTGTGTTCTGCTTGTGTGCTGCTTGTCTTCTGCTTGTGTTCTGCTTGTGTGCTGCTTGTGTGCCGCTTGTCTTCTGCTTTTATGCCGCTTGTGTGCTGCTTGTTCTTCTGCTTGTATGCAGCTTGTGTGCCGCTTGTCTTCTGCTTGTGTGCCACTTGTCTTCTGCTTGTCTTCTGCTTGTGTGCCGCTTGTGTGCTGCTTGTCTTCTGCTTGTCTTCAGCTTGTGTGCTGCTTGTGTGCCGCTTGTGTGCTGCTTGTGTGCTGCTTGTCTTCTGCTTGTGTTCTGCTTGTCTTCTGCTTGTCTTCTGCTAGTGAGCCGCTTGTGTGTCGCTTGTGTGCTGCTTGTCTTCTGCTTCTGTTCTGCTTGTGTTCTGCTTGTGTGCCACTTGTGTTCTGCTTGTGTGCTGCTTGTCTTCTGCTTGTGTGCTGCTTGTCTTCTGCTTGTGTTCTGCTTGTCTTCTGCTTGTCTTCTGCTAGTGTGCTGCTTGTGTGCCGCTTGTGTGCCGCTTGTGTGCTGCTTGTGTGCTGCTTGTCTTCTGCTTGTATGCGGCTTGTGTGCTGCTTGTCTTCTGCTTGTATGCGGCTTGTGTGCCGCTTGTCTTCTGCTTGTGTGCTGCTTGTCTTCTGCTTGTGTGCCGCTTGTGTGCTGCTTGTCTTCTCCTTGTCTTCTGCTTGTGTGCCGCTTGTGTGCTGCTTGTCTTGTGCTTGTCTTCTGCTTGTGTGCTGCTTGTTTGCCGCTTGTGTACCGCTTGTCTTCTGCTTGTGTTCTGCTTGTCTTCTGCTTGTGTTCTGCTTGTGTGCCGCTTGTGTTCTGCTTGTGTGCCGCTTGTCTTCTGCTTGTGTGCCGCTTGTGTGCTGCTTGTGTGCCGCTTGTGTCCTGCTTGTATGCTGCTTGTCTTCTGCTTGTGTGCCGCTTGTGTTCCGCTTGTGTGCCGCTTGTGTGCTGCTTGTGTGCCGCTTGTCTTCTGCTTGTGTTCTGCTTATGTGCCGCTTGTGTGCGGCTTGTGTGCTGCTTGTCTTCTGCTTGTGTTCTGCTTGTGTTCTGCTTGTGTGCCGCTTGTGTGCTGCTTGTGTGCTGCTTGTCTTCTGCTTGTGTTCTGCTTATGTGCCGCTTGTGTGCTGCTTGTGTGCTGCTTGTCTTCTGCTTGTGTTCTGCTTGTGTGCTGCTTGTCTTCCGCTTGTGTTCTGTTTCTGTTCTGCTTGTGTGCCGCTTGTATGCTGCTTGTGTGCTGCTTGTGTTCTGCTTGTGTTCTGCTTGTATGCCACTTGTGTGCTGCTTGTGTGCTGCTTGTCATCTGCTTGTGTGCTGCATGTCTTCTGCTTGTGTGCTGCTTGTGTGCTGCTTGTGTTCTGCTTGTGTGCTGCTTGTCTTCTGCTTGTGTTCTGCTTGTGTGCTGCTTGTCTTCTGCTTGTGTTCTGCTTGTCTTCTGCTAGTGTGCTGCTTGTGTGCTGCTTGTGTGCCGTTTGTGTGCCGCTTGTGTGCTGCTTGTGTGCTGCTTGTGTGCTGCTTGTCTTCTGCTTGTGTGCTGCTTGTCTTCTGCTTGTGTTCTGCTTGTGTCCTGCTTGTGTGCTGCTTGTGTGCTGCTTGTCTTCTGCTTGTCTTCTGCTTGTGTTCTGCTTGTGTGCTGCTTGTCTTCTGCTTGTGTTCTGCTTGTGTTCTGCTTGTGTGCCTCTTGTGTGCTGCTTGTGTGCTGCTTGTCTTCTGCTTGTGTTCTGCTTATGTGCCGCTTGTGTGCGGCTTGTGTGCTGCTTGTCTTCTGCTTGTGTTCTGCTTGTGTGCTGCTTGTCTTCCGCTTGTGTTCTGTTTCTGTTCTGCTTGTGTGCCGCTTGTATGCTGCTTGTGTGCTGCTTGTGTTCTGCTTGTGTTCTGCTTGTATGCCACTTGCGTGCTGCTTGTCTTCTGCTTGTGTGCTGCTTGTCTTCTGTTTGTGTTCTGCTTGTCTTCTGCTTGTCTTCTGCTAGTGTGCTGCTTGTGTGCCGCTTGTGTGCCGCTTGTGTGCTGCTTGTGTGCTGCTTGTCTTCTGCTTGTGTTCTGCTTGACTTCTGCTTGTCTTCTGCTTGTGTGCTGCTTGTCTTCTGCTAGTGTGCTGCTTGTGAGCCGCTTGTGTGCTGCTTGTGTGCTGCTTGTCTTCTGCTTGTGTTCTACTTGTCTTCTGCTTGTCTTCTGCTAGTGTGCTGCTTGTGTGCCGCTTGTGTGCCGCTTGTGTGCCGCTTGTGTGCTGCTTGTGTTCTGCTTGTGTTCTGCTTGTGTGCCGCTTGTGTGCTGCTTGTGTTCTGCTTGTGTTCTGCTTGTCTTCTGCTAGTGTGCCGCTTGTGTGCCGCTTGTGTGCTGCTTGTGTGCTGCTTGTCTTCTGCTTGTGTTCTGCTTGTCTTCTGCTAGTGTGCCGCTTGTGTGCCGCTTGTTTGCTGCTTGTGTTCTGCTTGTGTTCTGTTTGTGTGCTGCTTGTGTGCTGCTTGTGTGCTGCTTGTCTTCTGCTTGTGTTCTGCTTGTCTTCTGCTAGTGTGCTGCTTGTGTGCTGCTTGTGTGCAGCTTGTGTGCCGCTTGTGTGCTGCTTGTGTGCTGCTTGTGTACTGCTTGTCTTCTACTTGTGTGCTGCTTGTCTTCTGCTTGCGTGCTGCTTGTGTTCTGCTTGTGTGCCGTTTGTGTGCCGCTTGTGTGCTGCTTGTGTGCTGCTTGTGTTCTGCTTGTGTTCTGCTTGTGTGCTGCTTGTGTGCTGCTTGTCTTCTGCTTGTGTTCTGCTTGTCTTCTGCTTGTCTTCTGCTAGTGTGCTTTCTTGTGTGCTGCTTGTGTGCTGCTTGTGTTCTGCTTGTGTTCTGCTTGTCTTCTGCTAGTGTGCTGCTTATGTGGTGCTTGTGTGCTGCTTGTGTGCTGCTTGTCTTTTGCTTGGGTTCTGCTTGTGTACCGCTTGTCTTCTGCTTGTGTGCTGCTTGTGTTCTGCTTGTGTGTCGCTTGTGTGCCACTTGTGTCCTGCTTGTATGCCGCTTGTCTTCTGCTTGTGTTCTGCTTGTGTGCTGCTTATCTGCTGCTTGTATGCTGCTTGTCTTTTGCTTGTGTTCTTCCTGTGTGCCGTTTGTCTTCTGCTTGTCTTCTGCTTGTGTGCTGCTTGTGTGCTGCTTGTTTTTTGCTTGTGTTCTGCTTGTGTGCTGCTTGTCTTCTGCTTGTGTTCTGCTTGTGTTCTGCTTGTGTGCCGCTTGTGTGCCACTTGTGTGCTGCTTGTGTTCTGCTTGTGTGCTGCTTGTCTTTTGCTTGTGTTCTGCTTGTGTGCCGCTTGTCGTCTGCTTGTGTGCTGCTTGTGTTCTGCTTGTGTGCCGCTTGTATCCTGCTTGTATGCCGCTTGTCTTCTGCTTGTGTTCTGCTTGTGTGCTGCTTGTCTTTTGCTTGTGTTGTGCTTGTGTGCCGCTTGTCTTCTGCTTGTATGCTGCTTGTGTGCCGCTTGTCTTCTGCTTGTGTGCTGCTTGTGTGCCGTTTGTCTTCTGCTTTTATGCCGCTTGTGTGCTGCTTGTCTTCTGCTTGTATGCCGCTTGTGTGCTGCTTGTCTTCTGCTTGTATGCTGCTTGTGTGCCACTTGTCTTCTGCTTGTGTGCTGCTTGTGTGCTGCTTGTCTATTGCTTGTGTTCTGCTTGTGTGCTGCTTGTCTTCTGCTTGTGTTCTGCTTGTGTGCTGCTTGTGTGCCGCTTGTCTTCTGCTTTTATGCCGCTTGTGTGCTGCTTGTTCTTCTGCTTGTATGCCACTTGTGTGCTGCTTGTCTTCTGCTTGTATGCGGCTTGTGTGCCGCTTGTCTTCTGCTTGTGTGCTGCTTGTCTTCTGCTTGTGTGCCGCTTGTGTGCCACTTGTCTTCTGCTTGTCTTCTGCTTGTCTTCTGCTTGTGTGCCGCTTGTGTGCTGCTTGTCTTCAGCTTGTCATCTGCTTGTCTTCTGCTTATGTGCCGCTTGTCTTCTGCTTGTGTTCTGCTTGTGTGCCGCTTGTCTTCTGCTTGTGTGCTGCTTGTGTGCTGCTTGTCTTCTGCTTGTGTGCTGCTTGTGTGCTGCTTGTGTACTGCTTGTTTTCTACTTGTGTGCTGCTTGTCTTCTGCTTGCGTGCTGCTTGTGTTCTGCTTGTGTGCCATTTGTGTGCCGCTTGTGTGCTGCTTGTGTGCTGCTTGTGTTCTGCTTGTGTTCTGCTTGTGTGCTGCTTGTGTGCTGCTTGTCTTCTGCTTGTGTTCTGCTTGTCTTCTGCTTGTCTTCTGCTAGTGTGCTTTCTTGTGTGCTGCTTGTGTGCTGCTTGTGTTCTGCTTGTGTTCTGCTTGTCTTCTGCTAGTGTGCTGCTTATGTGGTGCTTGTGTGCTGCTTGTGTGCTGCTTGTCTTTTGCTTGGGTTCTGCTTGTGTACCGCTTGTCTTCTGCTTGTGTGCTGCTTGTGTTCTGCTTGTGTGTCGCTTGTGTGCCACTTGTGTCCTGCTTGTATGCCGCTTGTCTTCTGCTTGTGTTCTGCTTGTGTGCTGCTTATCTGCTGCTTGTATGCTGCTTGTCTTTTGCTTGTGTTCTTCCTGTGTGCCGTTTGTCTTCTGCTTGTCTTCTGCTTGTGTGCTGCTTGTGTGCTGCTTGTTTTTTGCTTGTGTTCTGCTTGTGTGCTGCTTGTCTTCTGCTTGTGTTCTGCTTGTGTTCTGCTTGTGTGCCGCTTGTGTGCCACTTGTGTGCTGCTTGTGTTCTGCTTGTGTGCTGTTTGTCTTTTGCTTGTGTTCTGCTTGTGTGCCGCTTGTCTTCTGCTTGTGTGCTGCTTGTGTTCTGCTTGTGTGCCGCTTGTATCCTGCTTGTATGCCGCTTGTCTTCTGCTTGTGTTCTGCTTGTGTGCTGCTTGTCTTTGCTTGTGTTGTGCTTGTGTGCCGCTTGTCTTCTGCTTGTATGCTGCTTGTGTGCCGCTTGTCTTCTGCTTGTGTCCTGCTTGTATGCCGCTTGTCTTCTGCTTGTGTTCTGCTTGTGTGCTCCTTGTCTTTTGCTTGTGTTGTGCTTGTGTGCCGCTTGTCTTCTGCTTGTATGCTGCTTGTGTGCCGCTTGTCTTCTGCTTGTGTGCTGCTTGTGTGCCGTTTGTCTTCTGCTTTTATGCCGCTTGTGTGCTGCTTGTCTTCTGCTTGTATGCCGCTTGTGTGCTGCTTGTCTTCTGCTTGTATGCTGCTTGTGTGCCACTTGTCTTCTGCTTGTGTGCTGCTTGTGTGCTGCTTGTCTATTGCTTGTGTTCTGCTTGTGTGCTGCTTGTCTTCTGCTTGTGTTCTGCTTGTGTGCTGCTTGTGTGCCGCTTGTCTTCTGCTTTTATGCCGCTTGTGTGCTGCTTGTTCTTCTGCTTGTATGCCACTTGTGTGCTGCTTGTCTTCTGCTTGTATGCGGCTTGTGTGCCGCTTGTCTTCTGCTTGTGTGCTGCTTGTCTTCTGCTTGTGTGCCGCTTGTGTGCCACTTGTCTTCTGCTTGTCTTCTGCTTGTCTTCTGCTTGTGTGCCGCTTGTGTGCTGCTTGTCTTCAGCTTGTCATCTGCTTGTCTTCTGCTTATGTGCCGCTTGTCTTCTGCTTGTGTTCTGCTTGTGTGCCGCTTGTCTTCTGCTTGTGTGCTGCTTGTGTGCTGCTTGTCTTCTGCTTGTGTGCTGCTTGTGTGCTGCTTGTCTTCTGCTTGTGTTCTGCTTGTGTGCCACTTGTGTGCTGCTCTTGTGCTGCTTGTGTTCTGCTTGTGTTCTGCTTGTGTCCTGCTTGTGTTCTGCTTGTGTTCTGCTTGTGTGCCACTTGTGTGCCGCTTGTCTTCTGCTTGTGTTCTTCTTGTGTGCTGCTTGTCTTCTGCTTGTGTTCTGCTTGTGTGCCACTTGTGTGCCGCTTGTCTTCTGCTTGTGTTCTTCTTGTGTGCTGCTTGTCTTCTGCTTGTGTTCTTCTTGTGTGCTGCTTGTATGCTGCTTGACTTCTGCTTGTGTGCTGCTTGTGTTCTGAATGTGTCCTGCTTGTGTGCCGCTTGTCTTCTGCTTGTGTTCTTCTTGTGTGCTGCTTGTGTTCTGCTTGTGTTCTGCTTGTCTTTTGCTTGTGTTCTGCTTGTATGCCGCTTGTCTTCTGCTTGTGTTCTTCTTGTGTGCTGCTTGTGTTCTGCTTGTGTTCTGCTTGTGTGCTGCTTGTCTTTTGCTTGTGTTCTGCTTGTGTGCCACTTGTCTTCTGCTTTTGTTCTTCGTGTGTGCTGCTTGTGTTCTGCTTGTGTTCTGCTTGTGTGCTGCTTGTCTCTTGCTTGTGTTCTGCTTGTGTGCCGCTTGTCTTCTGCTTGTGTTCTGCTTGTGTTCTGCTTGTGTGCTGCTTGTCTTTTGCTTGTGTTCTGCTTGTGTGCTGCTTGTGTTCTTCTTGTGTGCTGCTTGTGAGCTGCTTGTGTTCTGCTTGTGTGCTGCTTGTCTTTTGCTTGTGTTCTGCTTGTATGCCGCTTGTCTTCTGCTTGTGTGCTGCTTGTGTTCTGCTTGTGTGCCGCTTGTGTGCCACTTGTGTCCTGCTTGTATGCTGCTTGTCTTCTGCTTGTGTTCTTCTTGTGTGCCGCTTGTCTTCTGCTTGTCTTCTGCTTGTGTGCTGCTTGTGTGCTGCTTGTTTTTTGCTTGTGTTCTGCTTGTGTGCTGCTTGTCTTCTGCTTGTGTTCTGCTTGTGTTCTTCTTGTGTGCCGCTTGTGTGCCACTTGTGTGCTGCTTGTGTTCTGCTGGTGTGCCGCTTGTCTTCTGCTTGTATGCTGCTTGTGTGCTGCTTGTCTTCTGCTTGTGTTCTGCTTGTGTGCTGCTTGTGTGCCGCTTGAATTCTGCTATTATGCCGCTTGTGTGCAGCTTGTCTTCTGCTTGTATGCCGCTTGTGTGCTGCTTGTCTTCTGCTTGTATGCTGCTTGTGTGCCACTTGTCTTCTGCTTGTGTGCTGCTTGTGTGCTGCTTGTCTATTGCTTGTGTTCTGCTTGTGTGCTGCTTGTCTTCTGCTTGTGTTCTGCTTGTGTTCTGCTTGTGTGCCGCTTGTCTTCTGCTTTTATGCCGCTTGTGTGCTGCTTGTTCTTCTGCTTGTATGCAGCTTGTGTGCCACTTGTCTTCTGCTTGTGTGCCACTTGTCTTCTGCTTGTCTTCTGCTTGTCTTCTGCTTGTTTGCCGCTTGTGTGCTGCTTGTCTTCTGCTTGTCTTCTGCTTGTCTTCAGCTTGTGTGCTGCTTGTGTGCTGCTTGTGTGCCGCTTGTGTGCCGCTTGTCTTCTGCTTGTGTTCTGCTTGTCTTCTGCTTGTGTTCTGCTTGTGTGCCGCTTGTCTTCTGCTTGTGTTCTGCTTGTCTTCTGCTTGTGTTCTGCTTGTGTTCTGCTTGTGTGCCGCTTGTGTGCCACTTGTGTGCTGCTTGTGTTCTGCTTGTGTTCTGCTTGTGTTCTGCTTGTGTGCTGCTTGTCTTCTGCTTGTCTTCTGCTCGTGTTCTGCTTGTGTGCTGCTTGTCTTCTGCTTGTGTGCCGCTTGTGTGCCGCTTGTGTCCTGATTGTATGCTGCTTGTCTTCAGCTTGTGTGCCGCTTGTGTGCTGCTTGTGTGCCGCTTGTGTGCTGCTTGTGTGCCGCTTGTCTTCTGCTTGTGTGCCGCTTGTGTGCTGTTTGTGTGACACTTGTGTCCTGCTTGTATGCTGCTTGTCTTCAGCTTGTGTTCTGCTTGTGTGCCACTTGTGTGCTGCTTGTGTGCTGCTTGTGTGCCGCTTGTCTTCTGCTTGTGTGCTGCTTGTGTTCTGCTTGTGTGCTGCTTGTGTGCTGCTTGTGTGCTGCTTGTCTTCTGCTTGTGTTCTGCTTGTTTGCCACTTGTGTGCTGCTTGTGTGCTGCTTGTGTTCTGCTTGTGTTCTGCTTGTGTGCTGCTTGTCTTCTGCTTGTGTTGTGCTTGTGTTCTGCTTGTGTGCCGCTTGTGTGCCACTTGTGTGCTGCTTATGTGCTGCTTGTGTTCTGCTTGTGTGCTGCTTGTCTTCTACTTATGTTCTGCTTGTGTTCTGCTTGTGTGCTGCTTGTCTTCTGCTTGTGTGCTGCTTGTGTTCTGCTTGTGTGCCACTTGTGTGCCACTTGTGTGCCACTTGTGTGCTGCTTGTGTTCTGCTTGTGTTCTGCTTGTGGGCTGCTTGTGGGCTGCTTGTCTTCTGCTTGTGTTCTGCTTGTGTTCTGCTTGTGTGCTGCTTGTTTTCTGCTTGTCTTCTCCTTGTGTTCTGCTTGTGTGCTGCTTGTCTTCTGCTTGTGTTCTACTTGTGTGCCGCTTGTGTGCTGCTTGTCTTCTGCTTGTGTTCTGCTTGTGTTCTGCTTGTGTACCACTTGTGTTCTGCTTGTGTGCTGCTTGTCTTCTGCTTGTGTTCTGCTTGTGTTCTGCTTGTCTTCTGCTTGTGTTCTGCTTGTGTTCTGCTTGTGTGCCGCTTGTGTGCTGCTTGTGTGCTGCTTGTCTTCTGCTTGTGTTCTGCTTGTGTTCTGCTTGTGTGCCACTTGTGTGCTGCTTGTCTTCTGCTTGTGTGCTGCTTGTCTTCTGCTTGTGTTCTGCTTGTCTTCTGCTAGTGTGCTGCTTGTGTGCCGCTTGTGTGCCGCTTGTGTGCTGCTTGTGTGCTGCTTGTCTTCTGCTTGTCTTCTGCTTGTGTTCTGCTTGTCTTCTGCTTGTGTTCTGTTTGTCTTCTGCTTGTCTTCTGCTAGTGTGTTGCTTGTGTGCCGCTTGTGTGCCGCTTGTGTGCTGCTTGTCTTCTGCTTGTGTTCTGCTTGTCTTCTGCTTGTCTTCTGCTTGTGTTCTGCTTGTCTTCTGCTAGTGTGCTGCTTGTGTGCCGCTTGTGTGCTGCTTGTGTGCTGCTTGTCTTCTGCTTGTCTTCTGCTTGTGTGCTGCTTGTGTGCTGCTTGTCTTCTGCTTGTGTTCTGCTTGTGTTCTGCTTGTCTTCTGCTTGTCTTCTGCTAGTGTGCTGCTTGTGTGCCGCTTGTGTGCCGCTTGTGTGCTGCTTGTCTTCTGCTTGTGTTCTGCTTGTCTTCTGCTTGTCTTCTGCTTGTGTTCTGCTTGTCTTCTGCTAGTGTGCTGCTTGTGTGCCGCTTGTGTGCTGCTTGTGTGCTGCTTGTCTTCTGCTTGTCTTCTGCTTGTGTGCTGCTTGTGTGCTGCTTGTCTTCTGCTTGTGTTCTGCTTGTGTTCTGCTTGTCTTCTGCTTGTCTTCTGCTAGTGTGCTGCTTGTGTGCCGCTTGTGTGCCGCTTGTGTGCTGCTTGTGTGCTGCTTGTCTTCTGCTTGTGTTCTGCTTGTCTTCTGCTTGTCTTCTGCTAGTGAGCCGCTTGTGTGTCGCTTGTGTGCTTCTTGTGTGCTGCTTGTGTTCTGCTTGTGTTCTGCTTGTGTGCCGCTTGTGTGCTGCTAGTGTTCTGCTTGTCTTCTGCTTGTCTTCTGCTAGTGTGCTGCTTGTGTGCCGCTTGTGTGCTGCTTGTGTGCTGCTTGTCTTCTGCTTGTCTTCTGCTTGTGTGCTGCTTGTGTGCTGCTTGTCTTCTGCTTGTGTTCTGCTTGTGTTCTGCTTGTCTTCTGCTTGTCTTCTGCTAGTGTGCTGCTTGTGTGCCGCTTGTGTGCCGCTTGTGTGCTGCTTGTGTGCTGCTTGTCTTCTGCTTGTGTTCTGCTTGTCTTCTGCTTGTCTTCTGCTAGTGAGCCGCTTGTGTGTCGCTTGTGTGCTGCTTGTCTTCTGCTTCTGTTCTGCTTGTGTTCTGCTTGTGTGCCACTTGTGTTCTGCTTGTGTGCTGCTTGTCTTCTGCTTGTGTGCTGCTTGTCTTCTGCTTGTGTTCTGCTTGTCTTCTGCTTGTCTTCTGCTAGTGTGCTGCTTGTGTGCCGCTTGTGTGCCGCTTGTGTGCTGCTTGTGTGCTGCTTGTGTGCTGCTTGTCTTCTGCTTGTATGCGGCTTGTGTGCTGCTTGTCTTCTGCTTGTATGCGGCTTGTGTGCCGCTTGTCTTCTGCTTGTGTGCTGCTTGTCTTCTGCTTGTGTGCCGCTTGTGTGCTGCTTGTCTTCTCCTTGTCTTCTGCTTGTGTGCCGCTTGTGTGCTGCTTGTCTTGTGCTTGTCTTCTGCTTGTGTGCTGCTTGTTTGCCGCTTGTGTACCGCTTGTCTTCTGCTTGTGTTCTGCTTGTCTTCTGCTTGTGTTCTGCTTGTGTGCCGCTTGTGTTCTGCTTGTGTGCCGCTTGTCTTCTGCTTGTGTGCCGCTTGTGTGCTGCTTGTGTGCCGCTTGTGTCCTGCTTGTATGCTGCTTGTCTTCTGCTTGTGTGCCGCTTGTGTTCCGCTTGTGTGCCGCTTGTGTGCTGCTTGTGTGCCGCTTGTCTTCTGCTTGTGTGCTGCTTGTTTGCCGCTTGTGTACCGCTTGTCTTCTGCTTGTGTTCTGCTTGTCTTCTGCTTGTGTTCTGCTTGTGTGCCGCTTGTGTTCTGCTTGTGTGCCGCTTGTCTTCTGCTTGTGTGCCGCTTGTGTGCTGCTTGTGTGCCGCTTGTGTACTGCTTGTATGCTGCTTGTCTTCTGCTTGTCTTCTGCTTGTGTGCTGCTTGTGTGCCACTTGTGTGCCGCTTGTCTTCTGCTTGTGTGCCACTTGTGTCCTGCTTGTATGCTGCTTGTCTTCTGCTTGTCTTCTGCTTGTCTTCTGCTTGTGTGCTGCTTGTGTGCCACTTGTGTGCCGCTTGTCTTCTGCTTGTCTTCTGCTTGTGTGCCGCTTGTCTTCTGCTTGTGTGCTGCTTGTCTTCTGCTTGTGTGCTGCTTGTGTGCTGCTTGTCTTCTGCTTGTGTTCTGCTTGTGTGCTGCTTGTGTGCTGCTTGTGTTCTGCTTGTGTGCTGCTTGTCTTCTGCTTGTCTTCTGCTTGTGTTCTGCTTGTGTCCTGCTTTTGTGCTGCTTGTGTGCTGCTTGTCTTCTGCTTGTCTTCTGCTTGTTTTCTGCTTGTGTGCTGCTTGTCTTCTGCTTGTGTTCTGCTTGTGTTCTGCTTGTGTGCCGCTTGTGTGCTGCTTGTGTGCTGCTTGTCTTCTGCTTGTGTTCTGCTTATGTGCCGCTTGTGTGCTGCTTGTGTGCTGCTTGTCTTCTGCTTGTGTTCTGCTTGTGTGCTGCTTGTCTTCCGCTTGTGTTCTGTTTCTGTTCTGCTTGTGTGCCGCTTGTATGCTGCTTGTGTGCTGCTTGTGTTCTGCTTGTGTTCTGCTTGTATGCCACTTGTGTGCTGCTTGTGTGCTGCTTGTCTTCTGCTTGTGTGCTGCTTGTCTTCTGCTTGTGTGCTGCTTGTGTGCTGCTTGTGTTCTGCTTGTGTGCTGCTTGTCTTCTGCTTGTGTTCTGCTTGTGTGCTGCTTGTCTTCTGCTTGTGTTCTGCTTGTCTTCTGCTAGTGTGCTGCTTGTGTGCTGCTTGTGTGCCGTTTGTGTGCCGCTTGTCTTCTGCTTGTGTTCTTATTGTGTGCTGCTTGTCTTCTGCTTGTGTTCTTCTTGTGTGCTGCTTGTATGCTGCTTGACTTCTGCTTGTGTGCTGCTTGTGTTCTGCTTGTGTCCTGCTTGTGTGCCGCTTGTCTTCTGCTTGTGTTCTTCTTGTGTGCTGCTTGTGTTCTGCTTGTGTTCTGCTTGTCTTTTGCTTGTGTTCTGCTTGTGTGCCGCTTGTCTTCTGCTTGTGTTCTTCTTGTGTGCTGCTTGTGTTCTGCTTGTGTTCTGCTTGTGTGCTGCTTGTCTTTTGCTTGTGTTCTGCTTGTGTGCCACTTGTCTTCTGCTTTTGTTCTTCGTGTGTGCTGCTTGTGTTCTGCTTGTGTTCTGCTTGTGTGCTGCTTGTCTCTTGCTTGTGTTCTGCTTGTGTGCCGCTTGTCTTCTGCTTGTGTTCTGCTTGTGTTCTGCTTGTGTGCTGCTTGTCTTTTGCTTGTGTTCTGCTTGTGTGCTGCTTGTGTTCTTCTTGTGTGCTGCTTGTGAGCTGCTTGTGTTCTGCTTGTGTGCTGCTTGTCTTTTGCTTGTGTTCTGCTTGTATGCCGCTTGTCTTCTGCTTTTGTGCTGCTTGTGTTCTGCTTGTGTGCCGCTTGTGTGCCTCTTGTGTCCTGCTTGTATGCTGCTTGTCTTCTGCTTGTGTTCTTCTTGTGTGCCGCTTGTCTTCTGCTTGTCTTCTGCTTGTGTGCTGCTTGTGTGCTGCTTGTTTTTTGCTTGTGTTCTGCTTGTGTGCTGCTTGTCTTCTGCTTGTGTTCTGCTTGTGTTCTTCTTGTGTGCCGCTTGTGTGCCACTTGTGTGCTGCTTGTGTTCTGCTGGTGTGCCGCTTGTCTTCTGCTTGTATGCTGCTTGTGTGCTGCTTGTCTTCTGCTTGTGTTCTGCTTGTGTGCTGCTTGTGTGCCGCTTGAATTCTGCTATTATGCCGCTTGTGTGCAGCTTGTCTTCTGCTTGTATGCCGCTTGTGTGCTGCTTGTCTTCTGCTTGTATGCTGCTTGTGTGCCACTTGTCTTCTGCTTGTGTGCTGCTTGTGTGCTGCTTGTCTATTGCTTGTGTTCTGCTTGTGTGCTGCTTGTCTTCTGCTTGTGTTCTGCTTGTGTGCTGCTTGTGTGCCGCTTGTCTTCTGCTTTTATGCCGCTTGTGTGCTGCTTGTTCTTCTGCTTGTATGCAGCTTGTGTGCCACTTGTCTTCTGCTTGTGTGCCACTTGTCTTCTGCTTGTCTTCTGCTTGTCTTCTGCTTGTGTGCCGCTTGTGTGCTGCTTGTCTTCTGCTTGTCTTCTGCTTGTCTTCAGCTTGTGTGCTGCTTGTGTGCTGCTTGTGTGCCGCTTGTGTGCCGCTTGTCTTCTGCTCGTGTTCTGCTTGTCTTCTGCTTGTGTTCTGCTTGTGTGCCGCTTGTCTTCTGCTTGTGTTCTGCTTGTCTTCTGCTTGTGTTCTGCTTGTGTTCTGCTTGTGTGCCGCTTGTGTGCCACTTGTGTGCTGCTTGTGTTCTGCTTGTGTTCTGCTTGTGTTCTGCTTGTGTGCTGCTTGTCTTCTGCTTGTCTTCTGCTCGTGTTCTGCTTGTGTGCTGCTTGTCTTCTGCTTGTGTGCCGCTTGTGTGCCGCTTGTGTCCTGATTGTATGCTGCTTGTCTTCAGCTTGTGTGCCGCTTGTGTGCTGCTTGTGTGCCGCTTGTGTGCTGCTTGCGTGCCGCTTGTCTTCTGCTTGTGTGCCGCTTGTGTGCTGTTTGTGTGACACTTGTGTCCTGCTTGTATGCTGCTTGTCTTCAGCTTGTGTTCTGCTTGTGTGCCACTTGTGTGCTGCTTGTGTGCTGCTTGTGTGCCGCTTGTCTTCTGCTTGTGTGCTGCTTGTGTTCTGCTTGTGTGCTGCTTGTGTGCTGCTTGTGTGCTGCTTGTCTTCTGCTTGTGTTCTGCTTGTGTGCCACTTGTGTGCTGCTTGTGTGCTGCTTGTGTTCTGCTTGTGTTCTGCTTGTGTGCTGCTTGTCTTCTGCTTGTGTTCTGCTTGTGTTCTGCTTGTGTGCCGCTTGTGTGCCACTTGTGTGCTGCTTATGTGCTGCTTGTGTTCTGCTTGTGTGCTGCTTGTCTTCTACTTATGTTCTGCTTGTGTTCTGCTTGTGTGCTGCTTGTCTTCTGCTTGTGTGCTGCTTGTGTTCTGCTTGTGTGCCACTTGTGTGCCACTTGTGTGCCACTTGTGTGCTGCTTGTGTTCTGCTTGTGTTCTGCTTGTGGGCTGCTTGTGGGCTGCTTGTCTTCTGCTTGTGTTCTGCTTGTGTTCTGCTTGTGTGCTGCTTGTTTTCTGCTTGTCTTCTCCTTGTGTTCTGCTTGTGTGCTGCTTGTCTTCTGCTTGTGTTCTACTTGTGTGCCGCTTGTGTGCCACTTGTGTTCTGCTTGTGTGCTGCTTGTCTTCTGCTTGTGTTCTGCTTGTGTTCTGCTTGTGTGCCGCTTGTGTGCTGCTTGTGTGCTGCTTGTCTTCTGCTTGTGTTCTGCTTGTGTTCTGCTTGTGTGCCACTTGTGTGCTGCTTGTCTTCTGCTTGTGTGCTGCTTGTCTTCTGCTTGTGTTCTGCTTGTCTTCTGCTAGTGTGCTGCTTGTGTGCCGCTTGTGTGCCGCTTGTGTGCTGCTTGTGTGCTGCTTGTCTTCTGCTTGTCTTCTGCTTGTGTTCTGCTTGTCTTCTGCTTGTGTTCTGTTTGTCTTCTGCTTGTCTTCTGCTAGTGTGCTGCTTGTGTGCCGCTTGTGTGCCGCTTGTGTGCTGCTTGTCTTCTGCTTGTGTTCTGCTTGTCTTCTGCTTGTCTTCTGCTTGTGTTCTGCTTGTCTTCTGCTAGTGTGCTGCTTGTGTGCCGCTTGTGTGCTGCTTGTGTGCTGCTTGTCTTCTGCTTGTCTTCTGCTTGTGTGCTGCTTGTGTGCTGCTTGTCTTCTGCTTGTGTTCTGCTTGTGTTCTGCTTGTCTTCTGCTTGTCTTCTGCTAGTGTGCTGCTTGTGTGCCGCTTGTGTGCCGCTTGTGTGCTGCTTGTCTTCTGCTTGTGTTCTGCTTGTCTTCTGCTTGTCTTCTGCTTGTGTTCTGCTTGTCTTCTGCTAGTGTGCTGCTTGTGTGCCGCTTGTGTGCTGCTTGTGTGCTGCTTGTCTTCTGCTTGTCTTCTGCTTGTGTGCTGCTTGTGTGCTGCTTGTCTTCTGCTTGTGTTCTGCTTGTGTTCTGCTTGTCTTCTGCTTGTCTTCTGCTAGTGTGCTGCTTGTGTGCCGCTTGTGTGCCGCTTGTGTGCTGCTTGTGTGCTGCTTGTCTTCTGCTTGTGTTCTGCTTGTCTTCTGCTTGTCTTCTGCTAGTGAGCCGCTTGTGTGTCGCTTGTGTGCTTCTTGTGTGCTGCTTGTGTTCTGCTTGTGTTCTGCTTGTGTGCCGCTTGTGTGCTGCTAGTGTTCTGCTTGTCTTCTGCTTGTCTTCTGCTAGTGTGCTGCTTGTGTGCCGCTTGTGTGCTGCTTGTGTGCTGCTTGTCTTCTGCTTGTCTTCTGCTTGTGTGCTGCTTGTGTGCTGCTTGTCTTCTGCTTGTGTTCTGCTTGTGTTCTGCTTGTCTTCTGCTTGTCTTCTGCTAGTGTGCTGCTTGTGTGCCGCTTGTGTGCCGCTTGTGTGCTGCTTGTGTGCTGCTTGTCTTCTGCTTGTGTTCTGCTTGTCTTCTGCTTGTCTTCTGCTAGTGAGCCGCTTGTGTGTCGCTTGTGTGCTGCTTGTCTTCTGCTTCTGTTCTGCTTGTGTTCTGCTTGTGTGCCACTTGTGTTCTGCTTGTGTGCTGCTTGTCTTCTGCTTGTGTGCTGCTTGTCTTCTGCTTGTGTTCTGCTTGTCTTCTGCTTGTCTTCTGCTAGTGTGCTGCTTGTGTGCCGCTTGTGTGCCGCTTGTGTGCTGCTTGTGTGCTGCTTGTGTGCTGCTTGTCTTCTGCTTGTATGCGGCTTGTGTGCTGCTTGTCTTCTGCTTGTATGCGGCTTGTGTGCCGCTTGTCTTCTGCTTGTGTGCTGCTTGTCTTCTGCTTGTGTGCCGCTTGTGTGCTGCTTGTCTTCTCCTTGTCTTCTGCTTGTGTGCCGCTTGTGTGCTGCTTGTCTTGTGCTTGTCTTCTGCTTGTGTGCTGCTTGTTTGCCGCTTGTGTACCGCTTGTCTTCTGCTTGTGTTCTGCTTGTCTTCTGCTTGTGTTCTGCTTGTGTGCCGCTTGTGTTCTGCTTGTGTGCCGCTTGTCTTCTGCTTGTGTGCCGCTTGTGTGCTGCTTGTGTGCCGCTTGTGTCCTGCTTGTATGCTGCTTGTCTTCTGCTTGTGTGCCGCTTGTGTTCCGCTTGTGTGCCGCTTGTGTGCTGCTTGTGTGCCGCTTGTCTTCTGCTTGTGTGCCACTTGTGTACTGCTTGTATGCTGCTTGTCTTCTGCTTGTCTTCTGCTTGTGTGCTGCTTGTGTGCCACTTGTGTGCCGCTTGTCTTCTGCTTGTGTGCCACTTGTGTCCTGCTTGTATGCTGCTTGTCTTCTGCTTGTGTGCTGCTTGTGTGCCACTTGTGTGCCGCTTGTCTTCTGCTTGTCTTCTGCTTGTGTGCCCCTTGTCTTCTGCTTGTGTGCTGCTTGTCTTCTGCTTGTGTGCTGCTTGTGTGCTGCTTGTCTTCTGCTTGTGTTCTGCTTGTGTGCTGCTTGTGTGCTGCTTGTGTTCTGCTTGTGTGCTGCTTGTCTTCTGCTTGTCTTCTGCTTGTGTTCTGCTTGTGTCCTGCTTGTGTGCTGCTTGTGTGCTGCTTGTCTTCTGCTTGTCTTCTGCTTGTTTTCTGCTTGTGTGCTGCTTGTCTTCTGCTTGTGTTCTGCTTGTGTTCTGCTTGTGTGCCGCTTGTGTGCTGCTTGTGTGCTGCTTGTCTTCTGCTTGTGTTCTGCTTATGTGCCGCTTGTGTGCTGCTTGTGTGCTGCTTGTCTTCTGCTTGTGTTCTGCTTGTGTGCTGCTTGTCTTCCGCTTGTGTTCTGTTTCTGTTCTGCTTGTGTGCCGCTTGTATGCTGCTTGTGTGCTGCTTGTGTTCTGCTTGTGTTCTGCTTGTATGCCACTTGTGTGCTGCTTGTGTGCTGCTTGTCTTCTGCTTGTGTGCTGCTTGTCTTCTGCTTGTGTGCTGCTTGTGTGCTGCTTGTGTTCTGCTTGTGTGCTGCTTGTCTTCTGCTTGTGTTCTGCTTGTGTGCTGCTTGTCTTCTGCTTGTGTTCTGCTTGTCTTCTGCTAGTGTGCTGCTTGTGTGCTGCTTGTGTGCCGTTTGTGTGCCGCTTGTGTGCTGCTTGTGTGCTGCTTGTGTGCTGCTTGTCTTCTGCTTGTGTGCTGCTTGTCTTCTGCTTGTGTTCTGCTTGTGTCCTGCTTGTGTGCTGCTTGTGTGCTGCTTGTCTTCTGCTTGTCTTCTGCTTGTGTTCTGCTTGTGTGCTGCTTGTCTTCTGCTTGTGTTCTGCTTGTGTTCTGCTTGTGTGCCTCTTGTGTGCTGCTTGTGTGCTGCTTGTCTTCTGCTTGTGTTCTGCTTATGTGCCGCTTGTGTGCGGCTTGTGTGCTGCTTGTCTTCTGCTTGTGTTCTGCTTGTGTGCTGCTTGTCTTCCGCTTGTGTTCTGTTTCTGTTCTGCTTGTGTGCCGCTTGTATGCTGCTTGTGTGCTGCTTGTGTTCTGCTTGTGTTCTGCTTGTATGCCACTTGCGTGCTGCTTGTCTTCTGCTTGTGTGCTGCTTGTCTTCTGTTTGTGTTCTGCTTGTCTTCTGCTTGTCTTCTGCTAGTGTGCTGCTTGTGTGCCGCTTGTGTGCCGCTTGTGTGCTGCTTGTGTGCTGCTTGTCTTCTGCTTGTGTTCTGCTTGTCTTCTGCTTGTCTTCTGCTTGTGTGCTGCTTGTCTTCTGCTAGTGTGCTGCTTGTGAGCCGCTTGTGTGCTGCTTGTGTGCTGCTTGTCTTCTGCTTGTGTTCTGCTTGTCTTCTGCTTGTCTTCTGCTAGTGTGCTGCTTGTGTGCCGCTTGTGTGCCGCTTGTGTGCCGCTTGTGTGCTGCTTGTGTTCTGCTTGTGTTCTGCTTGTGTGCCGCTTGTGTTCTGCTTGTGTTCTGCTTGTCTTCTGCTAGTGTGCCGCTTGTGTGCCGCTTGTGTGCTGCTTGTGTGCTGCTTGTCTTCTGCTTGTGTTCTGCTTGTCTTCTGCTAGTGTGCCGCTTGTGTGCCGCTTGTTTGCTGCTTGTGTTCTGCTTGTGTTCTGTTTGTGTGCTGCTTGTGTGCTGCTTGTGTGCTGCTTGTCTTCTGCTTGTGTTCTGCTTGTCTTCTGCTAGTGTGCTGCTTGTGTGCTGCTTGTGTGCAGCTTGTGTGCCGCTTGTGTGCTGCTTGTGTGCTGCTTGTGTACTGCTTGTCTTCTGCTTGTGTGCTGCTTGTCTTCTGCTTGCGTGCTGCTTGTGTTCTGCTTGTGTGCCGTTTGTGTGCCGCTTGTGTGCTGCTTGTGTGCTGCTTGTGTTCTGCTTGTGTTCTGCTTGTGTGCTGCTTGTGTGCTGCTTGTCTTCTGCTTGTGTTCTGCTTGTCTTCTGCTTGTCTTCTGCTAGTGTGCTTTCTTGTGTGCTGCTTGTGTGCTGCTTGTGTTCTGCTTGTGTTCTGCTTGTCTTCTGCTAGTGTGCTGCTTATGTGGTGCTTGTGTGCTGCTTGTGTGCTGCTTGTCTTCTGCTTGTGTTCTGCTTGTCTTCTGCTAGTGTGCTGCTTGTGTGCCGCTTGTGTGCCGCTTGTGTGCTGCTTGTGTTCTGCTTGTGTGCCGCTTGTGTTCTGCTTGTGTTCTGCTTGTGTGCCACTTGTGTTCTGCTTGTGTGCTGCTTGTCTTCTGCTAGTGTGCCGCTTGTGTGCTGCTTGTGTGCTGCTTGTGTTCTGCTTGTGTTCTGCTTGTGTGCCACTTGTGTTCTGCTTGTGTGCTGCTTGTCTTCTGCTTGTGTTCTGCTTGTCTTCTGCTAGTGTTCCGCTTGTGTGCCGCTTGTGTGCCGCTTGTGTGCTGCTTGTGTTCTGCTTGTTTGCCGCTTGTGTGCGTCTCTGCCTTTCTGTCCATCTCTGAATCAGAACTTATATTAGAAGACTCACTGTGCTAAAGAGTTACGATCGCATCAACGCCCATCCTCACACCCATTTAGAGCCACCCAATGTTAGATCTTCAGGGGGTTCTAATACTTCATCCACACTTTCCAGCTCTCATCCTAACTTGCTACTACATGCTCCCTCCTCCCTGTCTTCCCCAACTGTATCACACCCATCTGTCTGCCCCTCCCCTTGAGAATGTAAGCTCTTGCGAGCAGGGCCCTCTACCCTCTTGTGCTTCTCCTTACTATATGTTCATCTACCTCTTACTCACCACTAGGACACCTAACACTTGGTGCCTATGCTTTGCTGCTTATGTGGGTGTTATGGCCACCTATGTATCAATGTATATTATCCATGTCCTTGTCCTTCATTGTATTGTATTTTACTGTAAGTCACTTTTTGGATATGTACCTTGTAAAGCGCTGCGGAACACTTGTGGCGCCATATAAATAAATGATAATAATAATAATAATACCCGGTCACTGTCCCGACACCCCGCCTCTGCTGTTCTGACTCTTCCTTTATTATCCAGACAATTAACAGTATTCCCAATACCAGAGGTTGCAGGTCCCGAGCTGTACAGCGCTGGGGCTCAGCCTGACTTCCCTTGGATGAGAGGGGCAGGGTAACTAACCAGACTGAACCCCCCCTGAGGTCTCAGTATAATGAGACCCTTCATACAAAAATTAGTAAATTACCAAAGACTCGTAACTCCCCAAATCTCCAGTCACTACGTTATTGAGTCAATAATAAAATATTCTTTTCTTATTTCTTCTCATTTTGTAATTCCCTAAATAGAAGATAAAACCCAGAAGAATTCCCCCTAAATATAACACCCACAAACACAATGACCCCCCAATCTGAGGGATTATAGCCTGCAGCAAAGGGGTATCTATAATGGATGCAGGGTGTGGGGTGACATGAGTCACTGAGTCACGTGTGTTATGTGATCCTACCATGTGATTACAGCCCCCTGCCCACTGGTATGTACGTACACCCTTCCACGGATGGACAGGGGGCTACATGTTATCTCTCCAGCGGGGTCGGTGCCCAGGAATATCTACCTACGCCCTCCTACTGACCAGCACTAGTTATATAGCATGGTCATTTCATAGCAAACCCAGCAAAGCCGCCAAGTTCACCCTGTCCCCTGCCAGGGACTAGATACAAGTGGGTGAGTGTCAGCTCACAGGGACTCAATAAGTAACCATGATTATTAGGCTTATTATGGACTTACTGTGTTATATAACAGCAAGGAGTGATGGTAAGACCCCAGGTTATAGACACATAGGGGCTGCTCCTGAGCGCAGAGGCGATATTATTCACGTTTGCTCACGTCTGTCCTATTCTGAGTTTGCCGCAACGTTGCCGCATCTGTCCTCCGGAGACATCGGGCATTTTGTGGTGTGAACTGGACGGTGGCAAAGCGATGGCCTGTTATCACCCTGACCTGTGGCAGTGTCATAGGAGCACCATGGGCAAGTATCACGAGCTCGGGGCGATTCTGCGGCATGAGCACGGGGAAGAAACGCCTGTGTCTGACAGATCTCCTGCATCCAGCAAGTGCAGAAACTAATAAAGACGCCCGTGGCAGCCATCGTAATATCAACGTGGGCGCAGGTTTCCGCTCGCAAAGTCCCCACAATCACATTAGTTGAGCGGATACTGGCGCTAACATACGGTTAGTAGATCCGGCTTCTTTGCTGGCGCTCGGAATCAGGCCCATTATGAGAATAAATGATAATCTCTAAAGTGATGGAATGATAAATAAATAGAAAAAGAAATGGACGATAAGTAAAACATGTAACAACTTGTTATCTTGGTGCATATTTGTAGCACTTGTGTTGTATATAATTGTTTTTTTGTAATTTTTTTTTTTTAAATGGCGCTTCCCAACATTCAGCACAAGTCCTGTGAGTGCGCATCTGCCCCCGTGACCCAGCGTGAGCAGGAGGCGCCTACGATTTTCTTCTCGGATTCCGTGAGACACTTCTCATCCCCAGAAGGCAGCAGCTGCGCGGTCATCTACCTCAGCGCCGCTTATTATGTCTTTATGTAGCTGTTTCCCTGAACAGTAGAAGACTTAATCAGACCACCTGCTCACAAAAATCCAAATAATTCAGTGTATTCAAAAAATTAAAGCAATTCATCGCAAATCATGTTCATCTTCTGCATTTTCGACAGCTGATTCCATTTTTTGTTTTTTATTCTATGCCTCATACATAATGTAAAGTATAAAACACGTTCTGAGCACCAGGAAATGGTAAACGGCGAGGACAAAGATTCATCTCACAGCAATGCAGGAACAAGATCATTTTAGGCCTCGCAGGCTGCTATATTCTGAATTGTTCCCAATATGCACGGGCGAGAGGCAGAGACAATGCACCTTAGTAGGGTCTCTCTCTTAACACCGCTGTAGGCAGAAGGACCTTCATTCTCCGAGCAGCTTATTGCATTAATCACTGGGAGTTGCCATGTCAGGTTGTGTGTTTAGCAGACATAGACCTTAGCGAAACCTCAGTATTTCCCTGTGTGATTTGTCCCTTTAAACTACAACCTAGTTGCCGAGTTGGCTTTAATGGACTAGGAAACCAAAAAATTAAAATATTCATACAGGCAGCACAGAGGTATAATATAAAGTGCCTCATGCCTCAGTGACACTTTAAGGGCCTGATTCAGAGCCTGACTCTATTTGTGCTCGTTCAGAAAAAGGGGCTGGCTATTTAAATTGAGCGCTCGCTCTTTGCGGTTTATTGACGCCTCTATGCCTGAGCGAGCGAACGAAACAAGCGCTCACTATTTTGTAAAGACGCCCCCTGGCCGCTCGCATCCTATGTCATCTCCGCTATTTATTTGATTAATTGAGTACATCGAAAGGCGTCTGAACTGCTCGCAGTGCTTGCGGTTGGATTTTCCTACCGCAATCATGCGAACAGTTCAGGCTAAGAAACAACCAAGTGACGTGGTCGATGACGCTGCTTTGTTAATTATGCACACCCTTAAAACGCCCGTTTTGACCGTTTGGCACGCCTGTGTTCAGATCACCACTCTCCGTTTTCAAGCACCTTCCCCTGTTACCACCCACAAACGCCTCATCCTGTCACTCAAATTAGCAGGCATTCGCTAATTGGCGAGCGCTCGATTTCCGATCGCACTGACTGGTTGGCGCATGCGCATTATGACCCATATGCATGCGCAGTTGTGCGAACATCGCTCAGAGTGAACGAGCGGCCGCTTACGAGCGGCTCTGAATCAGGCCCTAAGTTCCTATGTAATTGCATCAGCATGAATGTTGGCTGCCTCCACTGTGTGCAGGTAATAATACATTTAGAGGATGAGGTGTGGAGACGTTACGGGATGCGGGTGACCTTGTCCTCATGACCACCCTCATTTATAGTCACGCTCCCAGATGACCCCACTTGTATTCTCCTTCCACAATTTCTTCTGTCAACTGAGTTCAGTCTTACTAGGGGAAGTTTACTGAAACGCAATAATGATAATGGATGACATGCCTGGGACATATAATGAGAGTACAGTAAGTGCGACACAATTAGGCATGGATGATCCCCACACAGGCCCTTTAGGGGATGTAGCTCTCGCAGGTGCAGGGGAGCTATATAGATATATAATATATCTGTATGACACCAGAATCTCCTATTCCTCCCATCTCTCTCCCCCTTCCCCATCTCCCTCCTATTCCTCCCATCTCCCCATATTCTTCCCATCTCTCTCCCCCTCCCCCATCTCCCCCTATTCCTCCCATCTCTCTCCCCCTCCCCCATCTCCCCCTATTCCCCCCATCTCTCTCCCCCTTCCCCATCTCCCTCCTATTCCTCCCATCTCTCTCCACCTCCCCCATCTCCCTCCTATTGCTCCCATCTCTCTCCACCTTCCCCATCTCCCTCCTATTCCTCCCATCTCCCCATAATCCTCCCATCTCTCTCCCCCTCCCCCATCTCCCCATATTCCTCCCATCTCTCATCCCCTTCCCAATCTCCCTCCTATTCCTCCCATCTCTCTCCACCTCCCCCATCTCCCTCCTATTCCTCCCATCTCTCGCTCCCTTCCCCATCTCCCTCCTATTCCTCCCATCTCCCCATATTCCTCCCATCTCTCTCCCCCTCCCCCATCTCCCCCTATTCCTCCCATCTCTCTCCCCCTCCCCCATCTCCCCCTATTCCCCCCATCTCTCTCCCCCTTCCCCGTCTCCCTCCTATTCCTCCCATTTCTCTCTACCTCCCCCATCTCCCTCCTATTCCTCCCATCTCGATCCACCTTCCCCATCTCCCTCCTATTCCTCCCATCTCCCTCCTACTCCTCCCATCTCTCTCCACCTCCCCATCTCCCTCCTATTCCTCCCATCTCCCCATATTCCTCTCATCTCTCTCCCCCTTCCCCATCTCCCTCCTATTCCTCCCATCTCTCTCCCCCTTCCTCATCTCCCTCTATTCCTCCCATCTCTCTCCCCCTCCCCCATTTCCCTCCTATTCCTCACATCTCCCTCCTATTCCTCCCATCTCCCCATATTCCTCCCATCTCTCTCCCCCTTCCCCATCTCCCTCCTATTCCTCCCATCTCTCTCCCCCTTCCCCATCTCCCTCCTATTCCTCCCATCTCCCCATATTCCTCCCATCTCTCTCCCCCTTCCCCATCTCCCTCCTATTCCTCCCATCTCTCTCCCCCTTCCCCATCTCCCTCCTATTCCTCCCATCTCCCCATATTCCTCTCATCTCTCTCCCCCTTCCCCATCTCCCTCCTTTTCCTCCCATCTCTCTCCCCCTTCCCCATCTCCCTCCTATTCCTCCCATCTCTCTCCCCCTTCCCCATCTCCCTCCTATTCCTCCAATCTCTCTCCCCCTTCCCCATCTCCCTCCTATTCCTCCCATCTCTCTCCCCCTCCCCCATCTCCCTCCTATTCCTCCCATCTCCCTCCTATTCCTCCCATCTCCCCATATTCCTCCCATCTCTCTCCCCCATCCCCATCTCCCTCCTATTCCTCCCATCTCTCTCCCCCATCCCCATCTCCCTCCTATTCCTCCCATCTCCCCATATTCCTCCCATCTCTCTCCCCCTTCCCCATCTCCCTCCTATTCCTTTAATCTCTCTCCCCCTTCCGCATCTCCCTCCTACTCCTCCCATCTCTCTCCCCCTTCCCCATCTCCCTCCTATTCCTCCCATCTCTCTCCCCCTTCCCCATCTCACTCCTATTCCTCCCATGTCTCTCCCCCTTCCCCATCTCCCTCCTATTCCTCCCATCTCCCCTTATTCCTCCCATCTCTCTCCCCCTTCCCCATATCTCTCCTATTCCTCCCATCTCCCTCCCCCTCCCCCATCTCCCTCCTATTCCTCCCATCTCCCTCCTATTCCTCCCATCTCCCCATATTCCTCCCATCTCTCTCCCCCTTCCCCATCTCCCTCCTATTCTTCAAATCTCTCTCCCCCTTCCCCATCTCCCTCCTATTCCTCCCACCTCTCTCCCCCTTCCCCATCTCCCTCCTATTCCTCCCATCTCCCCATATTCCTCCCATCTCCCACCCTTCCCCATCTCCCTCCTATTCCTCCACCTCTCTCCCCCTTCCCCATCACCCTCCTATTCCTCCCATCTCCCCATATTCCTCCCATCTCTCTCCCCCTTCCCCATCTCTTTCCTATTCCTCCGATCTCTCTCCCTTCCCCATCTAACTCCTATTCCTCCCATCTCTCTCCCCCTTCCCCATCTCCCTCCTATTCCTCCCATCTCCCTCCTATTCCTCCCATCTCTCTCCCCCTTCCCAATCTCTCTCCTATTCCTCCCATCTCCCAATATTCCTCCCATCTCTCTCCCCCTTCCCCATCTCCCTCCTATTCCTCCCTTCTCTCTCCCCCTTCCCCATCTCCCCATATTCCTCCCATCTCTCTCCCCCTTCCCCATCACCTTCCTATTCCTCCCATCTCCCCATATTCCTCCATCTCTCTCCCCCTTCACCATCTCCCTCCTATTCCTCCCATTTCTCTCCCCCTTCCCCATCTCCCTCCTATTCCTCCCATCTCTCTCCCCTTCCCCATATCCCTCCTGTTCCTCCCATCTCTCTCCCCCTTCCCCATCTCCCTCCTATTCCTCCCATCTCTCTCCCCCTTCCCCATCTCCCTCCTATTCCTCCCATCTCTCTCCCCCTTCCCCATCTCCCACCTATTCCTCCCATTCCCCATATTCCTCTCATCTCTCTCCCCCTTCCCCATCTCCCTCCGATTCCTCCCATCTCTCTCCCCCTTCCTCATCTCCCTCTATTCCTCCCATCTCTCTCCCCCTCCCCCATTTCCCTCCTATTCCTCCCATCTCCCTCCTATTCCTCCCTTCTCTCTCCCCATTCCCCATCTCCCTCCTATTCCTCCCATCTATCTCCCCCTTCCCCATCTCCCTCATATTCCTCCCATCTCTCTACCCTTCCCCATCTCCCTCCTATTCCTCCCATCTCCCCATATTCCTCCCATCTCTCTCCGCCTTCCCCATCTCCCTCCTATTCCTCCATCTCTCTCCCCCTTCCCCATCTCCCTCCTATTCCTCCATCTCTCTCCCCCTTCCCCATCTCCCTCCTATTCCTCCCATCTCTTTCCCCCTTCCCCATCTCCCTCCTATTCCTCCCATCTCTCTCCCACTTCCCCAACTCCCTCCTATTCCTCCCATCTCTCACCCCCTTCCCCATCTCCCTCCTATTACTCCCATCTCTCTCCCCCTTCCCCATCTCCCTCCTATTACTCCCATCTCTCTCCCCCTTCCCCATCTCCCTCCTATTCCTCCATCTCTCTCCCCCTTCCCCATCTCCCTCCTATTCCTCCCATCACCCTCCTATTCCTCCCATCTCTCTCCCCCTTCCCCATCACCCCCTATTCCTCCCATCTCTCTCCCCTTCCCCATCACCCTCCTATCCTCCCATCTCTCTCCCCTTCCCCATCTCTCTCCCCCTTCACCATCTCCCTCCTATTCCTCCAATTCTCTCCCCCTTCCCCATCTCTCTCCTATTCCTCCCATCTCCCCATATTCCTCCATCTCTCTCCCCCTTCCCCATCTCCCTACTATTCCTCCCATCTCTCTCCCCCTTCCCCCATATCCTCCATCTCTCTCCCCCTTCCCCATCTCCCTCCTATTCCACCATCTCTCTCCCCCTTACCCATCTCCCTCCTATTCCTCCCATCTCTCTCCCCTTCCCCATCTCCCTCTATTCCTCCCATCTCTCTCCCCCTTCCCCATCTCCCTCCTATTCCTTCCACTCTCTCTCCCCTTCCCCATTTCCCTCCTATTCCTCCCATCTCCCCATATTCCTCCCATCTCTCTCCCCCTTCCCCATCTCCCTCCTATTCCTCCCATCTCTCTCCCCTTCCCATCTCCCTCCTATTCCTCTATTCCTCCATCTCTCTCCAACTCCCCATCTCCCTCTTATTCCTCCCATCTCTCTCCCCCTTCCCCATCTCCCTCCTATTCCTTCATCTCTCTCCCCTTCCCCATCTCACTCCTATTCCTCCCATCTCTCTCCCCCTTCCCCATCTCCCTCCTATTCCTCCCATCTCTGTCCCCTTCCCCATCTCCCTCCTATTCCTCCCATCTGTCTCCCCCTTCCCCATCTCCCTCCTATTCCTTCCATCTCTCTCCCCCTTCCCCATTTCCCTCATATTCCTTCCATCTCCCCATATTCCTCCATCTCTCTCCCCCTTCCCATCTCCCTCCTATTCCGCCCATCTCTCTCCCCCTTCCCCATCTCCCTCTATTCCTCCAATCTCTCTCCCCTCCCCCATCTCCCTCCTATTCCTCCCATCTCCCCATATTCCTCCCATCTCTCTCCCCCTTCCCCATCTCCCTCCTATTCCTGCATCTCTCTTCCCCTTTCCCCCATCTCCCTCCTATTCCTCCATCTCTTTCCCCTTCCCCATCTCCCTCCTATTCCTCCCATCTCTCTCCCTCTTTCCTCCCATCCTCCCTCCTATTCCTCCCATCTCTCTCCCCCTTCCCCATCTCTCCTC